>OY970821.1:16316315-16441315 GCA_963853835.1 Calendula officinalis | reverse complement strand
CCATAAACCAAGTATTTTACCCATAAATCATTATTTCTATCTTTTGACCCAATTAGCCAAACACTAGCTGGCATTTCATCAATCTTACCAAATCTTGACATAATCCATAACTAACATATCATTTTAGCATATACAAGCAACAAAACCCATACAACCTATCTTTGACATAAACACACCAACTTGTCACAAAAACCCATTTACTAGCTTATAATTTAGACATAAATTATATACAACCTTCTAACTAACAACTTCATCATTTCAAATCATAATTGATCATCCTAACAATTAATACTTCCACCATATTAGTTTA
The DNA here is from genome assembly GCA_963853835.1 of Calendula officinalis. Lineage (NCBI taxonomy): Eukaryota > Viridiplantae > Streptophyta > Magnoliopsida > Asterales > Asteraceae > Calendula > Calendula officinalis. The sequence goes on along the minus strand of OY970821.1, from coordinate 16,441,005 downwards.
ACATAAACTAACCATAAAAACCACAAACATCCAAGGTTCCAAGATTTGGAAGAAGCTCCATCTTCCTCATGACTCCATTAATGGAGGTTGAAGATGAACTTCAAAAAATCAAGGTTCCAACCACAAATAATACCAACAATACATGTCAAAGCTTGTATAAACACTTAATATAACAACTACAATAAGAATCACCAACAAAACATCAAGAAACTCAAACCCTAGATTATCATATTAGCCAAAACTTCAAGACAAACAACAAGAGGTGAAAGCTTACCCCAAAACTACCACAAATCCGAGATTTAGGCTTAAGATGGAGAAATTGGAGCTAGGTTTCTTCAAAAAGTGCCAAGAACACAAATGGGTGTTTAGGTGGTTTTTTTGTTGAGAAAGAAATGCAAGAGGAAAAAGTGACCATTATCCTCCACATCCGTCCAAACATGAGGGGAGGGGCCCACTTGGTTAATTTCCATTTTTTTAGCAATACAATATAAAATGTCCGGTTCGTAGCTAATTTATTTAAAATACCAAACGAACTCTGTTTTAAAAAACGAATACATTTTCGGAGACGAAATTTAAAAGAGAATCTAAAAATATAAATATCATAAATCCATTTAAACATTTTAGTAATCGGATAATTTAATCCCTTCATTAAAATATCACAAAAGGACAAAAAGTCAAACAATTCACTTACCATTTAATCAATATAATTCACATAGAGTCAGTTAGGCCGATTTTAGGATGTTACACAACCCGTCTATAAACATGTATGAATTATTTGAGAAATTATCATTCATGTTTGTTGTTGAAATACTTTTTGTTTTTAAACTGCAAGTATGAGTCGGAGATAAATGGGTCATTGGTCAACATTACTAATATGCTTTGGCTGGTCAAGAAAAGTTCACTTACTATTTGTAGATTTAACTATTGCCCTTAAGGGCAATGGTTAGCAAATCATTTTTTAATAAACACTCTGTTTTGACTTTATTAGACTATGCGTAGGGAGTAATCATTATTTATTTGGTCATCTCTGATATATCAGCGTCACATTAACTTTCAATCTCTTAACTAAACACATACTAAATTGCGACCAACGCACGTATGGAATGAGACTAGGGATGACAATTATCATCCGCCCCGATGATAGTTTACCCAATCCGATCTGCCGGTGGTGGATATGGATGAAGTTAAATGGATAAATATCGGATGTGCATCGGATATGCATCGGATATGGATGTTTATTGGAGCGGATATGGATGATGATTTTCAACCCATGGATGAATCCACTTAACCAGAAATTAACTTTATTTATATCACAATTTCACATAGTTAATAATATAAGTCTACACATTTTTTATTCAATAAAATTTATACATAACATAATACCGAAGATAACTAAATTTGTAAACATTACAAATCATCATCTAGGTTTCTATATATATCAAGTTATGTTTTAGTTTGTATCTATCAATATATAGGGATTAGTTACAAACTATTATCTGTGTCACTATCCATCGAATATAGGTTTGTAGTTATGTTTTCGTTTATATATTATTTTGAAAGAAACTATGTACATATTCAACAAAAATTGAAAAATTACTATAAAACTATCGTATGTTCTTTAAAAAAAACAAATTTCTTTCGAGATCAAACGGATGTCCACTTATCCGCAATAATCCAATGTATATGGATATGGATGGATGAAATTATTTTAAATGGATATGAATATAGATGGATGAAATTATTTTAAATGGATATGAATATAGATATGGATAATAGGGGTGAGCATGAGGCGGTTTGGGGCGGTTTTTGACTAAAACCAAACCCTGAACCGAATATTTCGGTTTTTACAAATTACAAACTGTTCGGTTTCGGTTTTTCTCAATAAGCGGTTCGGTTTCGGTTTATTTTTCGATTTTTTTGTTTTCCTTAAAATTTACTAATTTGTTAACATATCAATTATGATACAAATTTTCAAACTTTAACTCATTTCCTCTATTTATAAAACAAAAAATAGCCCAAACTTTCATTGTTATACAATTATAAAACAAAAAAAGTATATGAGTAAAATGTGTCAAATATTAAAATTATATATACTCAATATTATACTTTTGAAATAGTTAAGCATCAAATCTTTATAAAGATAAGAATATATACACAAAATTTGAAGAACATATATGGCGGGGCGGGACGGTTTTTTCAGTTTGGTTTTTCGTATGCACCCGAAAACCGCCCCAAACATTCGGTTTATCCAAAAGCCAAAAGCGCTCACATCGGTTTTTCAAATAGTTCAGTTTTTTCGGTGCGGTTTTTTCGGTTTCGATTCGGTTTTTCGGTTTTCATGTTCATCCCTAATGGATAATATAAATTTAAATAGATATGAATGTGGATATCATATCATTCAATGCACATCCGATCCATTGCCATATTAAATGAGACGAGTTGTATGTGAGGGAGACGAATGGCGACCATGCCCCTTCCGCAAGGGAGATTTTTGTAGCGCCATACTCCAAAATATTCAAACTTCCCGCCGAGGAAAGTAAAAAAACCTTTTTTCAGCAAAACCGCTTCTCCACACAAACACACAAACACTACACACACTGACAAGCTCAGCTGCTCGCTCGCTGTTCTCTTGTTACCTGCTCAACAAATTCCTTCCCCATTATAAAGTGGATCAATCGCATAACCATTTCCCCCCAAATAATTTTGTCAACAGCACCTTATTTTTTGAAATCAATTTTTAGGGTTTACATGTTCATCACAACGATGCCTGATTTAGGAAATCTCGTAAACACGTCTTCTCTTACCATCATTCGTTGCTCTAGTAATTCAAGAGCTGTAGCTACAGGAAACATCGATTTGAGTGATACAATTTCTGCTAAAGAACCAGAAAAAGCCATTGTAACGCAAGATGAAAGTAATCGACAGCAGCAGTGTGTTCAGATCAACAAATCGGTGGAATCGAAAAGCCTGGATGATCATTTGAGTAAGAAGAACGTCGATTTGGGGATTCCTGAATCGAAATTGTTTCTTCCGTTCCTCGTTGGAGCTCCAAAATTGGTAGAATTTCCTTACTCCTGTTATGTTAGGAGGTTATAATTAGTGTTTATTTTACTCCCTCAAAATCTGAATCAAGTAATCAGTTATTATATATATTCCTTGTTCGAGGAGATAATATACTCTAATTATTAAAAGAGTTAATAATGTGTATTTTAGTAGTAATTATAGAAAGGGTACACATCATCTGACTGTAGGTTTTCTAGATTTCTGTTTGAATTTATAAAAGAATTCCAGAAGTGAAGCAAAATAGGGAAACTACCTGGAATAACTACTTATCTAAACACACCTGCAAACTGAAAAAAATGAAGTTAGAATTATATTTTGTTGAATATCTGACATATAGTTTTTTATATTCTATTTTAGGCCGAGTGTTTTGTGTGCGAAAATGTAATCTACCCAGGAGAAGAGGTACCGTGTGTTGTTCGTGATTGTAAAGGTTCTTATCACCTTGAATGTGCAATCAACTGGCTTGGATTTTTACCATCATCAAAACAATTCAAGTGTCCTCAACATGTAAACTTGTTCTTTTCTTTTACTTTAATAAATATACATCTAGTTGCAATGTTGAATTTAATACATATTTGTTTCGATTATTTTTTATTTACTTCTTAATAGACATGCTTTGTATGCAAAAAGAAGCATAATTTATGGCGGTGTTCAAGATGCCCTTTAGCCTCACATGAAAAATGTTCTGCATTTCCCGAACACGTTGTGCCTTCTAAAGAAATTCCCTGGCAAATGGTTTGTTGGAGGCATACTTTTTGGCCACCATTAAAGGTCAATCTCTTCCTTCGTCAGCATCATTATTATTTTATAATTTTCTTAAGAATGGTTTTTAAATTTTTGTTCCCTTATGGACTGTTTGGTGCCACTAGCTCTATTTCTTTGGGAAAATTGCAATATAAATATAATATTAATATATGATTTTGTTAATCTGGGGAATGTAAAACTTTCTTGCTCGTCAAAAGATAACATAAATACAATTTTCTCACATATAGGGGATAATAATATACCAATATTGATAATGTGGTGTATGAAAAAAATGCATTTAATGCCTAATGCTCCCCTAAATATAAAATATGAGAAATTTGATTTTTGTTACCTTCTGACGAGTGAGAAAGTTTTATATACCCCAAATTGTCAAAATTGCTATATTATGTTACCTTCCTTGACAATTTTCCTTATTTCTTGATCAGTTAATCATCACTATTAATCTGACTTTGTAATTTAAATAATCACTTAAAATAACAACATTATGTATTCTATTTCATTTTAAGTTTTCTTGGTTGATCCTCATTTTAATTAATTAGGCTGGGTGACAGGACTGATATATCTTATTGAAATAAGCAGCCTGCAGTTCCAACTAATAGCATAAAGGTGAGTCTTTTAACATGCTTTTGATGTGAAATTAAATACTAAAAATATATATATATCTTTAACTGTAAATGAAGCTCTTATGTTATTTTTTATTAATTTTAGGAACTTTTTTGCCGTTTACCGCTACCACATACGGCAGAGGAATTCAAGATTGATCTAACTGTAAAAGACACATTGGAAACCAAATTGGAGCCACCTTCATATGTGCATATCAGGCGCAGTATCCTTTTTATAATTATTCATTATTTTATCTTTGTTATTCATAAATAAAAGGAAAATTAATGAGTGTTAAAATAAATTTATTATTTCTCAACTAAAAATCAGATAGTTACCTTGTAAAGAAAAAGCGCGATGACACTGGTAGTATTAGCGGATGTACTGATTGCAGTGCTGGCAAATGCTCTGATGACTGTGTATGCAGGTATTTGTTCAAACAACAATAATTACATAATTAGTAGTAAAAATGCTGCTATAAATAACAATATTTTATATTAAAAACAGGCTTCAGTGTATAAGCTGTTCAAAAGCTTGTCGATGTTCAGAAATGTGCACAAACAAGCCCTTCCGAAAAGAAAAAAAGATCAAAATTGTTTTGGTAACTTTTTATTTTATATTATAAAACCTATTAATTTTAGCAATTTAGTATCTTTTCTCTGCCTACATTGTGATTTATTTTTCTTTTTTATAGACGGAACATTGTGGTTGGGGTGTAGAGGCTGTTGAAACGATAAAAAAGGGTGAATTCATTATAGAATACGTTGGTGAAGGTAATTATTATTTGTTTTTTGTTTTTTTTTTTAATTTGACAAAGTTGTTAACTTATTTAATGTTTCAGTTATTAGTGACGGTTTATGTGAAAAACGGCTTTGGGATATGAAGCATGAGGGAATAAAAAACTTCTACATGTGTGAAGTTAGAAAAGATTTCACAATTGATGCTACTTTCAAAGGGAATGCTTCTCGTTTCTTGAATCATAGTTGTGATCCTAATTGTAATCTTGAAAAATGGTAATTTGTTAATTTCATATATTATGCTCAAATGGCTATTTAATATATTTCTTGCTTTGTTTAGGGATGTTGATGGGGAGACACGTGTTGGCGTATTTGCTGCCAGATCTATCAACGTTGGTCAACCCTTGACTTATGATTATCGGTATCATTCCTATTACTATTATTACTAAAATAGTAAAATGGATTATTCTTTTAAATAAATAAATTATCTTAAAAAGAGTGATGAATGATTTATTTATGGCATAATAATAATAATAATAATAATAGGTTTGTGCAATTTGGAGCGGAGGTAAAATGCGAATGTGGTGCTTTAAGTTGTCAAGGTTTTCTTGGTACAAAAAAGAAGGTAACGAAATTAAAGGTGCTTAACTGCCAGTGGGGTACAAAGCGTAGAAGAACAACAACGGCTACTTTAAGGATCATCAAACAATGACACAAAGGTTAATTAATCATGTTGTATATCGGGTTTTTATCAACCCAATAGAAACTAGAAAAAGGTATAGTTGCATTTCTTTTGCTCCTTGTTATTGTTGCTGTGTTATATTGCCATCTTTTGTGACATGACATGACATCCCTTAGGGACTTTGACATTGACTCAAATTTAGGTCAAAATTATCTCAGAGTCAACTGAGTTTGAATGATATTGGGGTTATGGACTATTTTCTTGTTTCTATAAGAATAGATTTTATGAAATATCTATCTTCATACATGTTAGAGTACCTCTCTTTATTTACCCTTTTCAGATAAATTGTGGTTATCTTCGTAAATCGTGTTAAATTTTAATTATACATAACTATTTTGAAATAAGTTTTATACTACCTCCGTATCAAAATAAGTGATACACTTGAAGAAACACGATTTTTGAGGCAAAAAATAAAAAAATAGTTTAAGATAGATTAAAGTGGATAGTTAGTGGAGATTGAGTCCCACTTATTTTGAATAAAGTGATATTAATGATGTTTAAAAGTAAAAGTAAGGGTAAAAGGGTAATTTTCACTTTATTAAAGTAGATGGTTAGTGGAGAACGGATCTCATTTTTGTACTAAATAAGGTAAGTTTTAGAAGTGTATCACTTATTTTGTTTCACCCCTAAATAGAAAGTGTTTCACTTATTTTGATACGGAGGTAGAATTTATTACTATAAATTAAGAACTTTACAGTATTATAAGTATTGATTAAAAATGGTCAAAATTAGTTTTTTACTTTTTTATATGTATAATCAAATAATAATAGCGTTGCCATGTTATTAAAAATTTATTGATAATAAAGAATACGTATATGAAAGTTTTTTGTTTATTTAGAAAAATAGTACTATGATACAACGTGACAATCGAATAGCTAATCTGGAAAATAAGCTATTTTGGGTTCCCAAGTATAATTGCATTTTTGAACCAAAAGTTAACAAGTGGAGGGATAAAAGGTGTCGTAGTGGTGCCCTTCATGTAGACACTTGACATCTATGGCCTTGTGTACTGCCACATACATGTGCATTATTGCATGTGTCGTAATCACACTAACAACAATTAAGGTTATCTTTTAGATTTTTTACTTCAAATCTAATAGGCACGACCCATTAAGAACCTAATATTACAACCTAATTTGACACCCCTGATATGATTATACGACAGTAAATTGATCAATGCTGATACATGTTTTGAGCCAAAACTAATCATCAACCAAAGAAACACAACTTTAAGTTGTTTGTTAAAGGGAGAAGAAACTTAGAGTGATAAATATCATCTTATTTCTGTCATAACATTGTTAGTTTGACATGAGTACACTTGATACTCCTATACAAAGTAAAACTAAAGGATACGAATATACATAATAACTAAGTATAAAAATAATTTGGATACAATAAGTAGAATAACACACGCCACGTATATAACTAGACGTTGTACAACTAAAACGTTTATTCATACAAACCATCTTTTGGTGTCATGGGAAAATTCAGATAAAATCACGCATGATACTCTCTACTAGTTTAAAACATACTACACCATATTCTACTAACAGAAAACAAAACGTAAAGAAAAAATTGAAGCAAAAAACAAACAAAACATAATTTGTTTCCATACATGTCAATTCGCTACAAATTCGTTTTTTGGTATATGTGGGGTCTGATGAGTTTTTGTCCACTGTTGCAAATTTGAGCACAAATTCAATCATCAAACAAGATGATAACTAGATGAAAAGATGCTCATCCAAATGGAGATGGTGATTGAAAGTGGGCTCTAGTTTTCAACATGTCTTATGTCTAAAAGCAAAATACCAATGACTTACCTCAGGACACAGTGTTCATAATTTCAAAGGATAATATATAAGAAGATAATTAAACTTTTAAAAAATACTTATAAGAAGATAATTAAACTTCTAAAAAATTAATCAGACAAAATTGGTAATTTACTATTTTATCGAATGAAAATTAATTATGGGAAAAAAAACTCTATATAAAGGTAACAAATATTTTTTTCTGTACAGCCAGTTAATAAGTTAATGGTTCGAGTCTAAAAAGTGACATTCACAAACGCAATATGTCTCCTCTCGAACCTTCCACCAATAGGGAATAAACCTCTTGTACACGATGAGACTTGAACCTATAACTTTGACCATGAGTAATGTTGTAAAGGTAACAAACATAGCATTTAATATTTGTATGCATGAAATTTCCCGTTTTCTTGTTTCTGTCATCGGAAAACGAAGCTTTTAAAACACATTAAATAACAATAAAAACAATATAATATAAACCTTATCTTTCACCCATAATATATGATATAATAATAATTAGATGACGTAACGAAATGGGTCTTCATCTTCCATTATGTTTTTACTTTCTATTAAATTCTCCATCCGGTAGTTGAGGACGAGTATATACCCACCCCAATTTTTGTCCCAACTTATACATCAACAATTTGGTTTTCGTAATGTTAATCCCATGATTATGACGTTGCTTTTGCTACCAAAATTCAAACATTTATATAAAAATATTAATAAAAGAACATCATAAAAAACCCTGTGTTCCAATTATCTTTATCTCTGCTTCATCTATCTTCAATAATTTAGGGTTCTTCAGTTTTTAATCTTTTAAGTCTTGCAGAGTTGAATTGAATTGAATTGAATTTTGGGTGTTGGAGTTTTTGAAATTTCAATTGCTTTGATCAGTAATTCAGTTCAGGTTAGTCTTCAATTTATGTAATTTTTACTTTCTTTGCATGCAATATAATTTTCTCAAATATGAACTTTTGGTGATTATTTTTCTATTAAAAATTTGAAATAAGATAATGTTTAAGCTTAACAAAAATATAATTTAATAAGTCATTCTGCTTATTCTTGTTCATGAATTTATCATTGATGATAAAGTCTTCAAAATCAGCAGTTGACTAATATTGGTATTGCAGTTGTTGAAATTATAAGTTAATTTGACTGATCACTCAATCCAGCTCTGTTCTTGAATTTATTTACTTTTTGATTTCTTACGTGCAGAACAATTAGGTAAAAGAATGTTTAATCTTCAAGTATCAGTGTCCAATTTTCTGGGAGATTTGGTAATTAGTTTGGTTAATGACCTAACTCAGGTTTCTTCTTGAAAGTCTACAACTTTCAGTATTACAAACCTTTTTTATTTTATTTTTCTTTCAAAACTATTTACTTTGTAAAAAATTAGGTCAAATAAGTCAACTGTTTAATCTATCAATTTTTTTTGCAGTTTTTAAAATATTATATAATTTGATCAATCACCCATTCCATGCTTGTTTTTGAATTATGATGATTTTTTTTCCACCTAGCATCTGTATCTCAATATTTGTTGAAATTGTTGACTCTTTTGTGATCAAATTTGTTGAAAATTAGTTGAAAGAAGTCAACTGTTTAATCTTCCATGATTCTGGGTGTTGCAGTTTTTGAACATTCAAGTTTCAACCCAGTAGAGATTTATTCTTTGAAATATATGGTTTTCACTTTTCAGTATTTAGTTTTTTCAAAATTATGTAATTTTTGGTGATTAATTGAAAGTAAAAACATGTGATATTACCATATTCTTGGCTTACGAAATTCAAAATTTACATTACTATTTTTTGTTTTGTAGTTCATATAAGTTTCTAAAGTAATATAATTTTGTATGCTAAATGTGATTTCAAAGTTATTTGTCAATAATCAATTCACATCCTCATCAATTTTTAAGTAAAAAATCGTTCATTTTTAATCTAAAAGTCAAAAGTGAACTCTAATTGTGGAATCAATTACTGTAATATATTCTTAACTAATGTCTATATTTTTATTTGCAACTTGTTTTCAGAATCTGGTGGTATTCAGTGGCTCTAGATCAACATTCCAGTTTTAAATCACTATTTAACCATTGGTCTTTATTGTGAAATTGTTTTCAGGATTTGGAGGCATTAAAATTGGATTAAAGATGAGGAGAGTATTGGTCAAATCTTCAGGTCTAATTTACTCTGTTTTCCGCCATTGTGAAGCAAAAAGACCGTTGTTGACTGCAAAGTCAACGTTATATAATATTAGATACAAAAATGATATGTGTTATTGTGGAAATTCATCTTATATGTTTTCAAGAACTATGTCTGCTGATGCTGCTAAAGCAAACTATGAAGGTTCTGGAATTTTAGCTTTTTTTAATTTATTTTTATTTTTATAATAAATATGGAATTAAATGTGTTGTTGTATGGATAACAGAAGTGAAGAGAAGCGGGCCTCTTGTGGAGTATGAACGTAGAATAAACGCTGGTGAACTCGAAGATGGTGATAATTGTCAAGTACATCTTTTATTTATTTATTTATATTTTATATTGTTTTTGTTAAAGGGTATTTTAGGTATTTGACAGGTAGTAAATTTTTTTGTTTAAACTATATTTCAAATCAAATTTTTTAATTTTCTTGTGATGTGATGTGTATTCAAGTTTGATTTTGGAGTCCAAAATATATAAATTAAATTCGGGTATATTTATTTTTTCTGATATATATTTTTTTTTGTTTTGCAGATGGGCACATTAAGAGAAATTCAAAGACTCTATGATGAGCTTGGTAATTCAGTTCACACATGTCATTTGGATCGTTATTCTGATCCTGGGAAAACCGGGAGGTAAATACCAATTATACCCTTATAGCAAGAAACAAGTCTTATCACTCATTTTGACACTCAAAAGTCAAAGTTTGATTCTAATTAATTGAATTTCAGGAGTCGGTGGTTATGGTCCCGTTTTATGCCTCAGTCTTCAGTGTCACCGGTGAAAGGACTCTATCTTTATGGCGGTGTAGGCACCGGAAAAACCATGTTAATGGACTTATTCTTTGATCAATTGTAAAGAAATACCTTTTTAAACATTTTCTATAAAAAAAATTATGTATGTTAAATATATAATGTTTACAAAAATTATGTATGCATTTATATCTGCAGACCTTGCAATTGGAGGAAAAAGAGGATTCATTTTCACGATTTCATGTTGAACGTTCACAGCCGTTTACAGGTCAAATGCTTGCTATTTGATCCAAGGTTTGACTTTTAAGTCAAACCAGCTAATATCTTGACTTCCCAATTTTAAGTCAAATTTGTAGGTTTGACTTTGTTTTTGTAATGTAGAAGCACAGAGGAGTATCTGATCCGCTCGAAGTCGTTGCAGGCGAGATTTCTCATGAATCTATTTTGCTATGTTTAGATGAATTCATGGTATGTACAACTTGTTCCATAATGTCTAAAATACCCTTAAGTTCATTTTTGTTTTGACTTCATGGTTGTTTATTTTTTATCAGGTTAATGATGTAGCTGATGCTTTGATATTAAACCGTTTATTTAAACATCTTTTCTCCAATGGTGCTGTAAGTGATCAATTTATTTTTAATTTATATTCGTTTCTTTTATAACAAATGTCATAATGTTTGTTATTCAAGTACAGATACTCGTTGCTACATCAAACCGTGCTCCAGATAGTCTTTATGAACGTGGATTGCAAAGAGACCTTTTTTTACCCTTTATTTCCACACTTAAAGTAAGCTTGCAAAGTTTGACTAGTCAAATAGTATTAAGAAAAAAATTGTCCGCATAAAATTTTAACATAATTTTAGATATATAACACTTAAGAAAATGTTTCACTAATTACAACAAAGTTTGGCTAGTCAATAAATTGGGCCGGGTTCTTTATATTTAAAATGCAAATTGTTTTAACTTTTGTGATAATTATTTCCTACTTTTTCTGGCAGGAAAGATGCATCATCCATGAAATTGGTTCGTCTGTAGATTATAGGAGAAGGACATCGGTAAAATATCAAATCTTTTTGTCTTGAATTTATATTTTACCTTTATTTTTGGAGGTGGATATTTTTGGTGCGGGTCGAGACGGGTCGGGTTGGATTGACCTGGAAAACCTTTTCTTCATTTCTTTATATTGTAATGAGTAACTAGTCGGTTACTATATGATTAAAAAACTTTATTATTACAATTTATGATGTTGTAAGCATTATAAATTCACTTTGGGCAACTTGTGGCCCGTTTAAAATTGACACGTATACTTTTTTTCTTATATTTTTGTTCTTCCAAAATATAGGCGGAAGAAGGTTTCTACTTCATAGAAAATAGCACATCAGGTTTCCTTATGCAAAGGTTTAAGGAGTTAATTGGGGAACAAATGGCTCATCCTCAACAGGCAGAAGTTGTTATGGGAAGAACACTGCAGGTATATCTAATTCCTGTTTCATTTAATATAAAATAAAAAACAAAATAAAAAACTTTTGGAATTTGTTATACCAAGTAAACTAAGTTTTTGGCGCTTCAGAAAATAAAATGATTTGACCATTTTACCCCTTGCAATATTGCTTATTATTTGTAATGCTTAGGTACCACTTGGTGCAAATGGATGTGCATATTTTCCATTTGAGGAACTCTGTGACAAACCACTTGGTGCTGCTGACTATTTCGGATTATGTAGTAAGTAAATTATATTTCTATCAGAACTTAAGTCAAAGAGGTATAGTTTGACTTCTGAGGTCAAACGAACTATTTTTGATATTGAAACTGATGAGGAATTTCAGACTTGAGTGAAGAAAGCTAAATAGAATGGAAAAAACTTGATTCTAAATATATTATTAAATCCATATGAGTATCAAAGTTATTAGTCTAGATGGTTGACTTAAAAAGTCAAAATACTAACATATTTTCAATGGCAGAGAATTTCCACACCCTTGCATTAGATGGTGTCCCAATATTTGGGCTCCACAACAGGACAGCAGCGTATCGGTTTGTCACTTTGGTTGATGTTAGTCTCTTTTCTTTTGGTTCCCGAATTATAAAATTGTATATTTAATTATTTATTTGTTTGCAACTGTAGGTTATGTATGAGAACAAAGCTAGGTTGATGTGTACTGCTGAGGGGACTCCTTTTGATCTTTTTGAAAGGATTGTGACAGTTGCAAATGCACATAATGTGGCACCAAGAACCTCTTCAAGATCAAGGAAAAATGACGATTTTGACCTTTGTGTTGACAATGAATTGGGCTTTGCAAAAGATCGAACCATTAGTAGGTATATCCTCTTCTCTCATTTTCTACATATAAACATAAACATATTATAAAATGTTTTGTAAATCGATTTTGGTTTTCTGAAAACTATGAACATTTTCTATATGTAAACATAAACATACACATATTTTGATTTTGATCCATTTATGTATGAAGGGGTCGATTTTGGGTTATTTCTAATCTCAAACAGAATAAGCTAAAAAGAGAATGGGTCAAAATTGGTATATAAAAACGAGTCAAATAAGCTGAACAAGTCAAAATTGGTATATGAAATTGGTCCATGATTGATATATTAACTATTTTGCGTATATAGGTTGACGGAAATGAACAGCAAAGAGTATCTCGAGCAGCATGCCGAAATAATATTGAATAAATGGATGATTCAAAATCATGAAGATGTGTTGCATGCATAAGGCATATGTTATGTTATGTAAAGTCAATTTGTAACATCTACAGAGTAGAAGGTGGACCTTTTGTTACTTAACTTGCATTTATTCTTAAGTTATAACATTAATGAGTGCGACAGGGTCTATCTATAATCTTATTTCTAAGAAAACTGACGTGTGTTTATTATCATTATTAATTTTATTTTTTTTATAATCTGGATTTAGATACGTTTTGAAGTACTTTTGGTTGTCATGTTCAAATTTTTGTTTCCAAAGAGGCTTTGCTATATCACAAATCGTTGGCACATTTTTATCATGTAACTTTTTGTATTTCCTTTGTGTTTTATATCTCTTGACTCGGCTACGTTGTAAATTTGATTGTGAACTAATTTTCAACTCGTTAAATTTACTTATTGTGAAATTTTGATCTTTCGATATCATGTTTATGCAATATTACGCAACAGTATATAATTCTGTGTTTTATTAATCTAGTAAGAACGTGCTACTCCAACGACCTTAGAGGATACCAAAAGCTCGTTCGACTTGGAGGATATCAAAAGCTCGTTCGACATCTTTCATGAACTTTCATGAGCATTCTTAAATTCAATTTTTTGGTTCTTGTGTAACGAATAAGATTTGAAAAAAGTAACCAAAGTCGGAAAAATTTATGTAATAATAAACATTGGTGTATGTTTTTCCATTCATCATATAAGGGACCTCAGGAGAGGCATCGTCAATAAGTTGTGTTTTTTAGACATATTAAAGTAACTGAACTATATGAGCCAAATATATATGGTTAATTAGTTATAAGAACGGTTACATACTCCAAAGATGAAGAAAAATATTGATAAACTATGTTATAAATTTATAGTTATGTATTTTTTTAATCTTTACTTGTATTCATAGATGTATAATTATAATTATAATTATGTGCAAAATTATGATTTTACATCAAATTTGCCATGACTTGCTTAAACTTAACCATGCCACGGGTTCATAAGTCACTGTATTTAGAAACTTGTCAAAACTCAAAAGTACACAACACAACCAAACAACCCACTGGAAAGAAGAAAAAAAAAAAAGATAAATATTTTAAGCCAGACTGCTTGATAAGAATACAAAAATGGTGGAGAGAAAAGGGAAAATTCAAAAGTAAACACAATCTCAAAACTACACATACGGTATTGGGGTTTAGGTTTCAATTTTCAATCAATTTTTAAATCAATCTTTACAATAATCTCTCTCCAACATCTTTACCCAGGTAAACCTCTTCAATTACATCGCTTCAAAAACGTAAAATTTTGTATTTTTTCGTATGTTGATTTCATCCTGCATCATGTTATTAGTCTGTAATTTCAGTTTCTGATGAATTGTTATTAGGGTTTGTGTGATAGGTCTTAGTCATAAGTTGTGTACGCATGATTTGTGTTAGAAAAAGGGTTATGATGGAATTGAATCCATTGTAGCATGATTGTGTTAGAAGTAGAAAACCCTAATTATTGTTCTATAGGTTGATAGCTATTGATTGTATTAAAGTTTTTATTTTTTGGAATATGGGTTAGGGCAGGAGAAACTTATAAAATGGTAATAGAGTCCCAGTTCTTATTAATTCATATTTGATCCAAATTATAGGTTTCACATGTATATGTTTATTGTTTTCCAAATTATTCAACAAATAGAATCGAATTGGGGTATCTAATGGTAATAGATCTTGTTTTATAGAAGTCCCAAATACCTAATCAGGGAAATTCAAGATTCTGCTTCTTACAAACCATTAGAAAACCAATTTCTGTGTCAGACTATTCATTTGTGTATCAGTTTTGTTGTTTATTTTTGTGTGATTTACCGTTTATTAGAAGAGTACAAGTGCATCCAATTAATATTATACGCTTGTAATATTCACTCGATTTCAGTTTGTAGTATTGTTGATTATAGGGTTTAGATTCTTATTTAGTGGGGCACTCAGAAATTTGATTAATTTTACACGCAACGTTGCAAATATCTAAATAGATGTAGATCTAGGTTAAAATAGAGAGTAAATACCTAGAAAAGGAATCTTAGTATTATGATATGATGGCTATTATCATATTATAGGTTTTTGGACCCGTATTTTGCAACTTGAAGTCGCAATAAGCAGTTTTTAATGTTTGGATAAACAGATTCTGATTGCAATTATATAATTATTTAGGGGTCAGATAATGATAATCAGTTTTGTAGAAGCTGCAATATAACTAATAATCAAAGGGTTAAACAAAGTTTCTTATCGAGCCTTTCTATACCCTAACTTGAGAGATTTGTATTTTAATTTCATACGATTTTCACCAAAAATGTCATTTTTGATCATTGTATCTAATAATTTCTTATATAGTAAAATTTTGTCAAACATGTGATTATTACAACTTCAAATAGAAAAAAGCACATTTAAACACTATTAGAAGTTTAGAACCCGTTCAAATAGCAAAAGCACGTCAAATATCACATGCAAATACCCTAACCCGAACCCTAACCCTAAAATATATATTTTTAAGTTTTTTTAGGTTGATGTTGCAGTAATGAGGAAATAGGTTATGTGTGTTAGAGTGCAATATTCGTACGGATTGAGTTATCGTACGTTTTAATACGTGATTTAATAATTGTTTGTATAATTGTATTTATTAATAAGGAAAGTTATGTATTATATCATACAAAGTGAACTTGAGATTTGTTAGATGAAGTGAATCTTGCAGAACTATTAATTCAATATAAAAGTTTGGTTTAAACTCTTGCAGATGAAGTTGTGTTCTTTCTTTCGCTTCTATCTTATTTTCACATTTTTCAGTTGGTTCGAGTATACTAATAGCAACTCAAGTTATTATTGATTTTAAGAGAAGTATATTTTTGTTAATTGTTCATAAATTTTGATATTTATTACTTATTAGATTGTTCTTTGCAGATATGTTCTATTTTAGATATTGATTAAGGGTTAGAGTTTTATTAAGACTAGATTTTCATCTAGAACTCTATAAATGGGGTTCACGGTTTGTAATTCTTTTTTATGTTTTTGTTTGTTTATTTACCATTTTCTTTCCTTTTTTTCACAATATCCGAAGCGGGTCGTGCCACATGGATATTTCTTCGATCTAAAAGGAAAAAAATAAAAATTCAACCTTTTTTTAGTTATTTAAAGCCAAAAAAGTGTACGGTCGAACCATACGCAAGCTAGCGTTTTTTTTTTAAATGAACTAAAACATGATCAAGCATACTAATTATAGAAATACTATTGTTACTTGTATTTTCAGGTTTTCTATATCTATATTTATCATTCTTTCTCGTTGTGATTAGGTTGCATTTGTGTACAAGTGGACACCCGATTTTGCTTAACCACTAATTTCAAAGGCATATATACTAATGACATAATTAAGTCGGTAATGATGTTGGTACATACTTCTCTTCCTAGTGCAATTGATGTGAAACAAGAAAATACATGTGTGTGGGTCCCGGGTGACAAATTATGGCGGGAACCTAATGAACAACCTCAAGTTGACCAGTCAAACATTGTTCGAGTAATCGAACACAAAATTAAGGATGATAGTTTGTGTTCTCTAAATTTCTTAACTTCTTCCCACTTGTCTGAAATTTCTCCACCTAATTTTGTATACAAAAGAAGGAAATTACCACCAAAAACACGTTCTTCTACACCTAATTTTGTATACAAAAGAAGAAAAAGTCAAAGTGATAATTCAAAATCAGGTTCTGTTGATTGCGGGCTGTTTGGAGACGAGAACCCGAAAATGAAACTGAAAAAATGTTTGAATTTACGGGCAGTTAATGACAGCTGTTCATCATCAAAATCAAATCTTGATTTGGGTTCTGGTTTCTTGAAAAGTCAAACGGATGATGTCAGCGAGTGTTCATCTTCTGGTGAGATTATGATCACAAACGGGCCAGATTCGTGTATTGCGTTTCTTAGAAAACATGGCGTTCTTGAAAGACGTGTTTCCAGAAACCCGAATCTTGTTGATGAAGAAAAGATTTGTTGTTTGAAGGAGTGTAAAGTTTGTGACCTGTCAACGTTGACTTTGGAGATGATAATATGTGATCTTTGTGAAGATTGGTTTCATATTTCTTGTTGTAATCCGGGTGGTATGAAAAAGGTACCGATTGGTGACTGGTTTTGTAATTCTTGTTCAAGAAAAAAAATAAAGAAAATAAATCCAAGAAAAAAAGATTGTTTAGGCCCGATTTTATCCATGTTACGGGATGGCGGTTGTTATGCATCAAATGTCCGTATTGGTGAAGATTTTCAAGTACATGTTCCTGATTGGGCTGGCCCACTTACTCAGTATGTGAAAATTTTATATTCATCATAAATCAGTAAAAAAAAAAAGAAAAAAATAGCTAAAAAGAGAAATTATGATTTTTGATGCAGTGAGATTAGTGATTACATGGAACCTATGGAAATGAGTCCTTTGGAAAGTGGTAGCTATCAAGTAAGACTTTTTAATTATTTATATATTTTTTAGGTGATTTCCTAATATAGACCAAACCAAGAATTCCGAAAAAATTCTAAAATCCGTGCGACCGTGCTACTCCATTAGAGCACCGCCATGTGTCCAGTTAGTACTACTCAAAACTTACTACTACTGCTCAAAAGTTAATGTTGTTAAGTTAGTACTGCTCAAAATTTGTTACTACTGCTCAAAGTTAGCACAAACTTAAACTGCTCAAAAGTTAGTGCTGCTCAAACTTAGTGCTGCTCAGTAGTTAGTGCTGTCGCACGATCTATTTTGGGAATTTTAAAGTCGATCAGTCTTAATAGGGAATTGAACCGGTGGCGCGGTCTATTTTAGTAATTAATTCTTTTTTTTTATTATTTTGGTTTTTAAAAGAATTATTTTTTGCAGGGGTGGAAACTTTCAGGACTCGGGACTATCGGGAATTGGCTTCAATGTCGAGAAATAGTAGGTGATACTATTTGTGGAAAATGGCGAAGGTTATTTTTTTTTCTTGTTTTTTCCAGATTGATTTAATTTTTTATTTATTAATTTATTAATATGTGTTTGGTGTTATTAGGGCTCCTCTGTTTGAAGTTCAGAGTGATAATTGGCAGTGTTTCAGCTGTGTCCTCTGGGATCCAATCCATGCTGACTGTGCTGTCCCTCAGGTAATGTAATTACACAAAACCTTTATTTAAAATAAAACGTCATTGGATGGATTTAATAATTTTAATTTATTTTTTGTAATTTTTTTTTCAGGAGGTGGATACAGATGAAGTTGTAAAGCAGTTGAAGTATATAGAAATGGTAACCATTCTCAATTTTCCAAATACATTCATTCTTTTCGGTTTCACACGCAACTTCCTACTACACATTTTAGAGCCAAAAAACGTACAATTTTAATATGGTAATTTTTGTATTGGGTGGAAACAGGTCGAGGCAACGTAGTTTGACCAGAATCAGTTTTTGTATCATGATTTCAAAAATTATATTATTTTAGTGATAATCTAACTTCTTAAGTAAAACAATTTAGGAGATTTTATCATTTTGGTCAACTTTCTACCAGTTTAACCTATTTTATATTTTACTTGATTCAATTCATAAAATTTCTAAATGTAAAAGTTCTGATTGTGCTTATTTTGTGTGTTAGTTGAGGCCGCGACTTTCTGCAAAAAAGTGGAAGTTGGGAGTTAAGAAGGGGGTAGAGCATTCTGGGGATCAAAGAAAGACACAAAAATCATAGGGATCTTTATGCATCAAAATACAGTTATGCATGCATATATTGTAGATTTGGCACCCAACAAGAATGTTTGTGAAAAACTGTCTTGCACTTTTGATTAATATGCTAACAAAATGCTTACTTTATCGAGTTACATATCATTTTGTTTTTGTGACACTAACAGCAAATTGTCAAAGTGTCACTACTACTCGACTTGTACTTTTGTGTGCTCGATTGGTAATGTAACATGCATACATTTAATGTCATTTAGAGCTCTCACTATAAATTATATTAACCAACAGTCTATTATGAGAGCGGACAAACTCAATTGCGAGAAGATATTATTCAAATGATAATAGATAAGGTATGTGCAATACACTTGACAATTTTGCACAATCTAAGTATACCGCTTGCTGATGTGCAAATAACTCAGAAGCGAGTCCGCATCAATGCTCCGTTCTTTCTTCAAATGCATCTTCGATTTGTTGAATGATCTTCCAGATTATCAGCGAGAACACACAAATAAACTAAGTATATGGACACTATCGATACATTGGTGTCACACATCCTATACTTCGTGAAGTGTAAGTCTCATACAACGAGTGACTTAACTTTAATATATACCGTATGATTTATACAAAATGTTCAATATAATTGTCATCGCCAAAACTACATACATGGGCCAAACCAAGGTTTCCAAAGTCGTTAGGCGCTAGCTGGTCGGTCGACCCCTGCTGGGCGACTAATCTGTCTAGGCGAGTCGTCGACCCCTGCTGGGCGACTAATCTGTCTAGGCGAGGCCTAGGCGGACTGGATTCTTCTACACAAAATATTATAAATTTTAAGAATATATGTAAAATAATACTTTAAAAACTACTAAAGTTTTAAATAGATCAAAGTTTAAATATAAATACTCAAAGTTTAGAGACCAGATTCTATCTACTACAACACCACCCTTGTGGTTAAACTTATTAAGTTTCATGTATATTAACTCATCTTGTGTATAGTCGAGTGTGTAAAATATATGATGTCTTTCATTTATACAAAAATAATAAACACCTGGGTGTATTTAACTCATATTTTAGACACATGAGATGAGATAAGAAATATTAATTAAGGTTATAATTAATTGTTATTTATATTGAAAATTGTATTTAATAGTTGTAAAAGTCAGATTTAATTTAATGCGTTTTTTTTAGATATTTAGATTTTTTTTGTTTAATTAATGATTATTATCTTATGTACTTACAAAGATGATTTAGACAGTCCCTATATACTTTTATACTTCTTGCTTTTCATAACATATTATAATTAATGCTTAAATCATATTCAATAACTACTCTCTCCGGCTCCATTTTCTTTTTGGAACAACAATAGGGAAACTAGTAAGGAGTTTCGGTATTAAGATCATCCTAATTAGGAAACCCAAAAAATTATATAAAAACTAGCAAGGTGTTAGAAGAAACTTGCAGAAAATGAAGATAAACAAAAATAACGCCTACAAAGTATGAACTATAAAACGGATATATACACCATATTGACCAATCCAAAGACTTACACATCGCCCTATATTTCAACCAAGAGAATAACGAGGAATAAATATCATCTTTAATCCATGAAGATGAAAATTCCTTTATCATTAAAAATGAGATTACTCTTTGCTTTCCAAATGAACCATACAAAGTTACCTACCGCCGGTTCCAAGAACAACCTAACATTACACCAACTTAAAAACCAATCCCGTAAGTTTTTAATTTTGAGCAAGAATGACACCGGTGATTTTCAGTTTCGCCGGCCATACACACAACTTCTCATTTTAATTTTGCACAGATTTGTAAGAAAAAATGAACAGCGAGTCATTGGTAATAATTATCATAAAAATAAGGTTAGTGAGGTTATTTGAAAAATTATATTCCTTAAAGAGATTTAGTGGTGGGTTCATGCACATATTTTTATGCAAAAGATATTATTTTAGTCGAGAAGGCTCTATCAAGTTGAAAAAATAAGAAGCTTTTTAATACTAGTATAAAAAATGAAGAATATGAAGTTTATTTAGTGATGGATGAAGTATGTTTTAATGCTGGTTGTAGATATCATTAGCCCCACTAAATTTTTTTGTCACATTCTTACATAGATAACTAAATCATACCAATTTAGGAAAATAATTATCACACCCACTTAAATGTAGAAAAACTCCACTAAATTTTTGTATCTGTGTTACCAAACTCTTGAAATCATCATCTCCACTGCGTGAATGTTCGTGATTGTGGCCACATTTCTTCCACGGAACACCCCCACATGATGACGAGGGTGGTGTTCCAGCCTCTTCCACAACATGGAGAGAACCTATACCGAGCAACATAAGAAAAAAGATTTTTTTGAATTTAATAAACATATTAATATAATAGATTTTTTGCACCGCCCACAATTGGACTTTCATAATGAGATTCCATATATGCAGGCCATTGTC
Organism: Calendula officinalis; assembly: GCA_963853835.1. Lineage (NCBI taxonomy): Eukaryota > Viridiplantae > Streptophyta > Magnoliopsida > Asterales > Asteraceae > Calendula > Calendula officinalis. The sequence goes on along the minus strand of OY970821.1, from coordinate 16,419,487 downwards.
GGTTGGCCCATTTCACGCCGAAGCTTATATTCATTCTTCTAAATTTTCCTCAAGTTGTTACCGGTTCAATAGGTTCTCAATTATTTCCACGTGTATCCTTACTTGATTTTTATGACAACTTATCTACACTCGTGTTCAAAATCTAGTCCTTAAGTTCATCTAAACTATGTTTTAGCCCCGAAAAATGTATGAGTTATTTTGCCTACAAGATGTTTTTTTACTTTATTTTTTCTTATTGCCAGTTTGCCACATGGATAATCTTTACTACCCTAATCAAGAATCGGTCAAATATTAAGACATATGAGACAAAAAAAAAACACGCATTTTTAATGGCTATATACGTAACAAAATTATATATTTGTCAAATATGTGACAAAATGAAAAGTAATATGAGTCTTTTTATATAAAATATATGAGTGTGACTGTCCATGTCTGATTTCTATTATGCATCCATATCTTTTGAGAAAATTAAATATCATTATTGATATTACTATATGAAAGAGAGAAATTTGAAGTATGGTGCATTTCTTTTTCAGAGTTGGAGTTCCTAATAGTGCTATGTCTTTGATCTATATTTTATTAATCGTTACTTTTAGTCTATATATTAACTTTGTATTTAATAAGATAAGATAATATTAGACTATGGTTCCAACACCTGCAATCTTCTAGATCTTCTAGGAAACATTACATGTAATTTTGTAAGGTATATGTAATATCATCCATATTAACCTTTTCCAACATTAAATGTTACGTAAGCAACCATATTACATTGTTATAAAAAAATACTTATTCTATATCATACCCACCTAAATGGTGGAAGGCCCAACAAATGTCAGACCCTCTATCACAAAAACCCCTTCACATGCGTGAACGGACATGGATTTGGGCAACCTGCACCTACGAGAATCCCCCACTTCCCCTCCCCCCACACACACCAAATGTTGTGATGGGTGGTGGTGTTGATGTTGATTCCACGGTGTCGAAGGCATGCAACATCAGCACACCACAAAGTGATGGACACCCATGCCGGGTAGCCTAAGCGATGAACAATTGACCATTATCCAAGATTATGACTGAAATACAATCTTTAAAATATATTTTGCATTTGGATATTTTCAAATTTGCAAATCTTGTTTTTTAGTCAAGAAGTTTGCTATTTTAGAAAAATATTTGCAATTTAAAAAAATTGACCGTCTCTGGATTCGAACTTGCGACCCTCATGTTATAAACAATGAGCTCTAAAAAACTAAGCTAGTTGGGGATTACGATTATTAGACTATAATTATTTATATACTTCATCTTTATTAATCCATAAACTCAAACTATTCTAATGACAACCACAATCACTACTCAACACCGCCACCCCACCACCATAACTCGCTATCATACACCATCACCAACCCACCAATCACCACCATCACAATCAATAGCACCACCGCCACCCACCATCACAATCAATAGCACACCATCACTACGCATCATCACCACCTACCACCATCAATACCACCACCACCACCACCATCGTTATCGCAACCACAAATATAACGCTGCTGCATTGCTTAAGTACATACTATTTTTATAATTTCTTTGATAAATCATGACACTTTTAAGTATTTTGATACTTCAAGTTGCAATTATTATAAACTAGAAATCAACGGATTTTAATATAAAAATAACCACGATCAATTAAATATAAAATTTACGTATTAAAATAGGAACTTAGTTGAAAGATCATGTCTACAATTAAAATCGAGGATCACATTAACAATACATTAGTGCTCGTAGGTTATGAGTAAAGACTAACAAATTCATAAAATTATAATAAAAATAATAAACATTCAACTGTACTATTTTTTAAACATTATATAGTAACCAAATAAAATTAGCGTTTTGTTTCCAAGTTTTATTTTAAAAGAGAAGAAAAGATACTTGAAAAGAAGAGTCGACTAGCTTTCGTATTGGATTTGTTTGACCTTATACTTGCTAAACTTCTTATGTTGTTAAAGTATATCGAACAAATCTGCTTACATCATATAACTGTTAAACCAAATGCACTATATAAGAATAGGGTGAACGAAAGCCGAAACCTAATGTAACTAATTAATCGGTTTAGTCGGTTAACTATGTTACATTATATAAACCTAGTGATTTATGACATATTAATACGAACCAATCTTGTTGAGAATTTACTTCTTTTCTTAATACAATATGGTCACCATTTCTTCAAGTCCACTGAATGCAATACCGCTTATTAGCTGTGTTTTTTTATTTCTATTTATAATTATATTGGTACAATTATTTTAATTAATCTAATAATTACACTTTACACCCCTCTAATATTTCTATAGTCTATCTGTCTTCGAGCTGGCCCCCTCCATTGACGTCTTCACGCGTATACTTTGCACCTGACCGTATTATATATCCCCCTTATTTCCTTCCAAAATTCGGCAGGTACAGACGAAACAACCCTTCGCTCTTACCTGCAATTTCACTTCAGATTCATTCCAATTTTACAAATTAAAATCAGATTTCTTTCAGTTTCATAATTTACATCCAGTAATTTCTTTCAATTTCATAATTCATCCAAATTCAGCTGAAAAAATGCGGCAGTTAGAGGAAGAATTGTTCCCTTCAACACCGGGGAAGATTAAGAGTGACCGCCGGACTTTTTACCGGTGTTTCGCCTCCACCAGCACGATGTTTCTTTGGGTTTTGTTTTTAATTGCTTTAACGGCGTCGTTTATAAGCTTCCAAAGTTTCGTAGATTCCGGCAGCCAGATTGTTCACGTCGGCGTCGGCGGTTACCACTGGGAGAGAAAAATCAGACAATCTGCCCAGATCCGCCGTCAAAACGGTCTCTCCGTACTCGTCACCGGCGCTGCCGGCTTTGTTGGAAGTCACGTATCACTAGCGTTAAAAAAACGCGGTGACGGCGTCGTCGGAATTGATAACTTTAACGACTATTACGACCCGTCGTTGAAAAAATCTCGCCGGAAGATGCTTGAATCACATAATATCTTCATCGTCGAGGGTGACATCAACGATCGGCGCATTTTAACAAAACTGTTCGAAATTGGCGCGTTTACACACGTGATGCATTTGGCGGCGCAGGCAGGCGTACGATACGCTATGGAAAACCCGAATTCGTATGTTCATAGTAATATAGCGGGTTTGGTAACATTACTTGAACAATGCAAACAATCCGACCCACAACCCGCAATTGTATGGGCAAGTTCAAGTTCCGTTTACGGATTAAACGAAAAAGTACCGTTTTCCGAGTCGGATCGAACTGATCAACCCGCCTCACTTTACGCCGCCACCAAGAAAGCCGGAGAAGAAATCACGCACACATATAATCACATTTACGGGTTATCAATAACCGGGTTGAGATTCTTCACGGTTTATGGCCCATGGGGACGACCCGACATGGCTTATTTCTCGTTTACCCGGAATATTTTACAGGGTAAGTCGATAACTGTTTACCGAGGGAAGGATCGGGTCGATCTGGCCCGAGATTTTACGTATATTGATGATATTGTGAAAGGGTGTGTGGCTTCGTTGGACACAGCGGGTAAGAGTACCGGGTCGGGTGGGAAGAAAAGGGGCCCGGCGCCGTACCGGATTTATAATTTGGGGAATACATCGCCGGTGACTGTGCCGGCATTGGTGAGCATATTGGAAAAGAATTTGAAAATGAAAGCGAAAAAGAACATGGTGGAGATGCCTGGAAACGGCGACGTTCCGTTTACACATGCGAATATAAGTTTGGCCCAACGGGAACTCGGTTATAAACCGACAACCGATTTGCCCACCGGGTTGAAGAAGTTTGTTAAATGGTATTTGTCGTATTATGGCTATGAACACGGCAAGGGTATCTCTGTAAATTCATAGCTTTTTGTTTTGTTTTTTGTTGTGTTAGGATTTTTTATTTTTATTTATTTTGTTAAAAGGGGAAAAATATTCCAAGAGCGTAATTCTTTGCTTGGGATGAGGATATAAGTTAAAGAAAACTTTATTCTCGTTTTCCTTTTCTTTTTCTTAGTTATTATCTTGTTAACATTTGTAAGTTGTGAAGAAAGAATTGATGTTTTGGTTAATATTACACATTTAATTTAATCTAATGGCTCTTGCATTCAGTCTCTAGGTGTTAAGGATGAACTATAACTCGCGCATTTAGGTTGGATGAGATTTTTTAGATCGATTTTAAATTTAACTTATTTTTATATCAAGAAGGTTACTGATTTGCGTATTTTATTTATTCAAAATTTATAGTCTAGTAATATTGGTGTTGTTCATAACCCAAAGTCATATGTTCAAGTCATGTTATAAAAAAATTGATATAAATTTGGACGCAATTTAAAAAAATGTATTCTTAACTATGCTCATTAGAATATACCTCTATATAGAAAAGATCTTTATTTAATTTGGTGAAAATCGAGATCTTATTGGTGTAATAAAAACTAATTTTACATTTAATCATTTTTACAATAATATTATACGTTTAATAACAAATATAATCTTATAAGATCTTGAATTTTATGTGTTTGATCTCTTCTCTACATGTTTACAATATGGTAAAATGCTAGGTTTATTTGAAAAATTCAATACCCTTTGCCTGTTTTTAATCTAAGTTTGTTATCCATCATCAACAAGATATTTAGGACTCTGATTTTGGTCCAACTTCTTTGATGACTTTGCACATGCTAAAACTTTAGGAGATGAACTATACAAATCATTAGCAAGCTCTAAATACGGTTGCACTCTTTGACCCTAAAAACTCTTTATAAAATAGTTCATACCTTATTTCTAGTGAAACAAGATATCTATGTGCCTTTTTGCAATTTGCTTAAATACAAAAGCAAAGTACGTATATTCGGAGTTAGAACCGCCGCGAACCAAATGAAACAGTTCAAGATACGGCTATTCGGCCAAAAATGTTTCCACTTCGGTTTGATTCTAACCCTTAATGCTGTCAATTATAATAGATAATTATTTAAGAAAAATAAAAAATTAATTAATCTATTAATCTATCTTTATATATGAGGCCTAATCTTGAATTTAATTTGACAATTTATCATTTTCGAGCTCTTCCATTGGCTAGCAATGCTGACGTGGAATGGGCAATTCATGCCACGTATCTTTACCCTGTAATTTCTGTGACATTTTGGGGTTTTGATCTCCAAAGAATCTCCCGCTACAACCATTCATCCGCCTTTCAACCATCAAAATATAAACCCTAACTTCATATCCCATTAAACGCCATTGTCATCAATCAAATGTGTCTGCTCCTTTTTTGAGTTTCAATCAACATTTTCCCATCCTCTTGTGATTTATTGATGCTTAAATTTGAAGCAACCCACCAGTTTTTAAATGGCTGTATATTTAATTGCAATCCTTACGTCTTCGATCTCCACGTTCTTTCTAGAGGTAACTTTGAATTCACATCTTCTAATTAACTACTATGCAAAATTCTGTTCCATAACCATTAATTTTAGTTTCTACACGGACCTAATCGACGAATTGAAGGGATTAGTAACGATGATTAACACACGCTTTTGAAGGCATCATTATGTGTAAACTTGTAAGTATTTCTTGCTTTGTTTGTCTCTTATTTTATTGATTAAATTTGCAATATAAAGTATGAACACTATATTACAATACCATTTGGTTGTTCTTTGTCAATGCTTATAGTGAATTGCAGTTTAGGGGTGGTGATGTACTAACACAATTTGCACACAGGTTAGAAAAATTCTATTAAAGAATTAATTTTACACTAATAATGGTTTTAAGGGTGGTGATGTACTTACATGATTTGCATTTTGAGTCTGCAAATTAATTTTTATTAATTTACTAAAGAATTAAATGTTAAAATTTTGAATTTTTGTCTAGGGTTATAATGTGATTAAAAAAATTGCATTTTAAATGTGGACCAGGTGGTTATGCACTAACAGGATCTGCAGTTAGGTCACTTATATTGAAAACTGTTAGTAAACCCCTTGCTAGCTGGCTCAATCAACAAGCTGCCATTCACCCCAAATTTCAAACTTCACTCACCAATTTGGCTCAGTTATTCAACTATTTTACTACTTCACATTTGTAATCACGGATCAGTTATAACGCCATGGCGACTATAAGTATTTAAGTATTCTAAGTTAGTTATCGGGTTTTTTTCAAACAAAGATTTTAGGACTTTATATGTCAGGTTTCCATTTTATGTTCTTTTACATATGTTGTTCATAGTTTTATCCTTTACATTATTGTAGGTATATGAGGTGGTTGAGAATTGATTGGTTGCTGCAAAAACTAAGATTGATACTCCCCCCAGCTTCAAAACATGTTGAGGCTCATAAATGAGAAATAGGGAAATTGATTATTTTCTCAAAAAGTCACTGGATTGTACCAGCTTCTCACTTCAAGTAATTACACAAAACATTATTTTCAATAAATAATGTGTTCATACTATTGTTTCTGGTTTTAATAAGTTATCTGTGGCAAAGTGTGGTCCAAAATTGCACCAGACGCCACTTCTTTATGACATTGACCCTCACATTAAGTGCAAATGTGACACTTTTATAGAAGTAGCCAAAGAAAAAATGACACAGTCAAAATGTTTCAATTCGAAGTAGTAAAATAGTCAAAATGTCCCACATATTTTACATTATATATTTCACTCGACCCGTATCATTCTTACCTCAACTTTAATACATATTTAATATTTTTTTTTTAAATTTTAGTACCATTTAACCGCCCATGAAGTTCACGAGTTATTTTTTTTCGTTTGATCCTTAATGACCCGAACCCTTTTAGATCTAAACCTAACAAATTTTTTTGATAAAAAAATTTGTATTGTGTCTGGAGTAAAAAATTCATTGTATTGTGACTGGAGTAAGGGATTCCAGTTTAAGCAAAGGAGCACATGTGAGCTTCACTTATGTGTAGGCGATGGTAGTTTGACAGTTAATGGGATAAAAAAAGAAATTAAAGTACTTTCAAGTTTTTGCCAAAAGCTTTGAGGTCAATAATCTGTTTTTTTTAAATCTTTTTGTACTTTCTGTAACACCCCGAGACCCGGCCTAACATTTTATCACTTTCAATAAGTGATAAATAAGTTTTATTGTTTTATATGAATTTAATTTAATGTCTATTACTATTTTTAGTGATTTGAAAAAAATTGATTTTTTTACTGTTTTCCTTATCGACCCATTTCAGAATGAAAGGATATGCTAAAAAAATTCAAAAATATCACTAAAAATATATTGTAACGACCCGAAATTTGTAAATAAATAAATTTATAAAAATTATGATAAATAAGGATAAATCGTTTAAAGAACGTAGGAATTGGTTTCGTGTCATTTGGATACCGTATGAGAAAGTTATGGGCGAAACCGGGTCGAGACAACAACCGAAAAATGCAGCCCTGCTGCATTAGGGAGTTCGCGCCGCGAAGGGAAGTTCCCGATCGGGAACTGTCTACCGAAGGTTGGGCTTTTGTGCGTGAAGTAGTTCCCGACCTGTTAGCGATCGCGAAGTTCACGAAGCGCGAAGTTAGCGACGTGAACTAATGTTCATGCCGTGAACTTTGGTCGAACAGCATTATAGTCGAGTTTTGGCTCATTAATGGCATGTGCAAACCCTAGTTTCTTCCTTTGGCCTTGTTCATGCCGATCTATGGACATCCCCAATCCATAGCAAAAGCGGTTACAAATATTACCTTATCATTATCGATGATTTTAGTCATTTTACTTGGGTTTTTCCAATAAAATACAAATCTGAAACTTATGATAAAATCAAAAACTTTCACACCTACATCAAAACCCAATTCACTACCCCGATTAAAACTTTTCAATGTGACAAAGGAGGTGAATTCGATAATCACTTATTTCACAACTTCGCCACCACCGCCGGTCTCCACATTCGGTTTTCGTGTCCACACACCTCCCAACAAAATGGCACTGCCGAACGCATGATTCGTCGCATTAACGAACTCATGTTATCCCTCCTCACCCATGCATCTCTCCCACCCTCATTTTGGGTTGAAGCTCTTCACACAACAACTTACCTACACAATATCCTCCCCACCAAATTACTCGCAAACCGCACCCCCACTTCCGCACTCTACCTAAAACATCCCACCTACGACCATCTCCGCACGTTTGGTTGTGCATGTTTTCCGAATCTCTCCGCCACCCGCCAACACAAACTTGCTGCTAGATCAACACCATGTATATTTCTTGGCTACCCACCACAATATCGAGGTTATCGATGCCTTGACCTAACCACGGGAAAAATCATTCTATCTCGTCATGTAACATTTGATGAAACCACATTCCCTTATGCCAATTCTAAACCATCACCGCCACACAACTACTCATTTTTAGACTCCGACCCATCCCCTCTCATCTTCCAACCACAATCCAACCCATCACCTATATTCCCTACCACCACCGCCCCAACTACCATCCCACCAACCACTCCACCCATGAATATTTCACATCCTACACCAACTCCTCCCATCACTACAACTTCCAACATTCCACAACCTCCATCTCCACCCCAACCTATTACCCACTCACTTACTCTCGAAGACAACAACCCCCACCACCTCCACCTCCACCCACTTCCAGTCACCCTATGACCACACGCTCTAAAGCCGGCATTACCAAACCTAATACACCACTCAACCTCAACACCACCACCTCTCCAACCATATCTCCACTACCCAAATCTCACAGATACGCCTTGTCTGATCCAAACTGGCACTCCGCCATGACTGATGAATATCGGGCTTTAATAGATAACAACACTTGGGAACTTGTGCCACGACCATTGGATGCTAATGTTATCCGCTGCATGTGGCTTTATCGACACAAATTTCATGCAAACGAGACTCTTGCACGCTACAAAGCACGCCTTGTAATTAATGGTAAAAGCCAACAAGTCGGAATTGATTGTGATGAAACTTTCAGTCCAGTCGTGAAACCAACCACCATCCGAACGGTCCTTAGTCTTGCCACCTCACGTTCTTGGCCAATTCATCAACTCGATGTCAAGAATGCCTCTTTACACGGAGATCTCAAAGAAACGGTGTATATGTTTCAACCCCCCGGATTTGTTGACACACAAAACCCTAAACATGTTTGCCGTTTACGAAAATCGTTATACGGGCTAAAACAAGCACCACGAGCATGGTCTCATCGTTTTGCCACCTATATTCATACTTGCGGTTTCAAAAGTACAACAAGTGATACTTCTCTTTTTGTCTACCACAAAGACAACAAAATGGCATATCTACTACTATATGTGGATGACATCATCTTAACCGCTTCCGACAACAGTACTCTACGATACTTCATAGACTTACTATCCAAAGAATTTGCAATGTCGGATCTCGGGCCTCTTCACCATTTCCTTGGTATTCAAGTTACACATCAAAATGGTGGTTTATTCCTCTCTCAGGCCCAGTATGTAAAAGATATTCTCCATCGGGCAAACATGCAAAATTGCAAACCATGCAACACACCAGTTGATACCAGCTCCAAACTTAGTGAAATAGCTGGAGATCTTATGAAATATGTCACTCTCTACCGCAGCCTCGCTGGAGCACTTCAGTACTTAACCTTCACTTGGCCAGACATCTCATACGCCGTTCAACAAGTGTGCTTGTTCATGCATGCTCCTCGTGAATCGCACTACAATTTTCTAAAATGCATCTTGCGATACCTCAAAGGCACCAGTGAGCACGGTCTTCACATAAATCCATCCAAATCTACAAAGCTTACTGCTTACTCAGATGCTGATTGGGGAGGATGCCCGGATTCTCGACCCTCCACATCCGGCTACTGTGTATTTCTCGGTGACAGTGTTTCAGAAAACGGCCTAGGCGGCCGATTAATCGGCGCCTAGGCGCTAGGCGGGGGGTAGGCGTCCCGATTTACAGCTAGTCGGACTCATTAGGCGGAGGCGGTCAAACGGCGGTCTAGGCGGTCAAAAGTCGGGCTGGTCGGTCAAAAGTCGGGCTGGGCGGTCAAAAGTCGGGCTGGGCGGTCAAAAGTCGGGCTGGGCGGGGTAGGCGGGCTGGACGGTAGAATTTAAAATTTGGCAGTCAAAGTTGGTAAAAAAAAATCATTAAAACATATAAACTAGGGTCCTCATTTCTCTTTCTTTTGCTTCATTCTTCACCCTCGAGTCTCGATTTCGTGTGTCGCCTGTTACTGTTTCGAACTGATTTTGAAATTTCATTAATGATTTCTTGAGTCTATTACTTGTGGACATGTGGTTACTGATTTAGTGATTTTGTTACTGATTAGGCTATTATGTTATTGAGCAACATGGGCAAAATGAAGATTAAGGAATCTAATATTTATGTTTGAACCTTTTAGTAGTTTAGTACTTAAATTGTTGTGAACTTTGAACTTTATGTTTGAGTTTTGGAGTATTTGAACTTTAAACATAATTAGTATTTTGGAATTTATATGAATTATATTATATATTTTCAAAATTTATAATTTTTACATGTAAAAAACCCAATCCGATTAATCCCCGATTAATCCCCGCCTTGACCGATTAATCCTCCGCGGGGGTCGACCGCCTAGATCCCGCCTAGCGACTTCGGAAACCTTGCTCGGTGACAACATTGTCTCATGGTCTTCTAAACGACAACCTACGATATCCCGAGCTAGTGCTGAGGCCGAATACAAAGGAGTCGCTAATACAACGGCTGAAACTACATGGTTGCGTAACTTACTCCTTGAGCTTCATCTACCACTACGACAAGCCACCATAATATGCTGCGACAACATTTCAGCCGTGTATCTCACTCAAAATCCAGTACAACATCAACGCACAAAACATATAGAAATTGATATTCACTTCGTTTGAGAAAAGGTGTGTATGGGTACAGTCCGCGTTCTCCATGTTCCCGCAGATTATCAATATGCGGATATCTTCACCAAGGGCTTACCTCGTCAGCTCTTTACCCGCTTTCGCTCCAGTCTCTCTATTCGACAAGCTACAGATTCGACTGCGGGGGAGTATTAAACCAGAAATCACTAATGATTTTGGGTTATAATTCACTACATTCATAGCTAAATCGTAACTGTTAATTTGTGTATATTATGTCCTGAAATCATGCTTAGCTGTTACATGTATTCTCTTGTATAAATATGTACTCAATGAATAGAACAAATCATCCAATTACAGAAAATAACACTATGAGAGTATGAATGAGAAGATATGAGAGTATACGAAATGAGTGTATGCATAACTAGGGGTGGGCCCAACGGGTCAACCCGACCCGACGGGTTTGGGATTAAAAAACTCCTAACCCGAAACCCGACCCGATAAGGATTCGGGTTGGTCGGGTTAGGGTCCAGGGGTGTCTTTGAAAAGATGCGGGAGGTGCAACCGCACACAGGGCCCATATTTTATAGGGCCCCAATATATATATATATATATATATATATATATATATATATATATATATATATATATATATATATATATATATATATATATATATCTTATATATATAATATTAAAATTTAAGCCAACTTAATAATCTAATAGAATAAATATAAGAAAGTCCAAATTTTTGTAAAATTCTTGTATTCAGGGGCCATTTTCTTGTTTTCACACATGGCCTTCAAAATTTCAGAGACGCCCCTGTTCGGGTCTATCGGGTTTCGGGTTTGTCGGGTTGACCCGATCGGGTTGGCTGGATTACATATTCATAAAAGTTCAATAATTATGAAATCAATAGTTATTGAATAAGAACTTAATCAGATTCAAAAGAACTTTATGTAATAACGTGAGTCGATTAAGTACAAACAAAAAAATTACAAAAAAGAAAATACAATACCTTTGAATATTAGCAAATAGGAAACGGTGGTTTTCAAGCAATTTATTTGAAATGTTATTTTTATAAACAAACATGGAAGCAACTAAATCAAATGGTGGACTTTGAAGATTAGTTCCTCTAGTTCTCTGTATATAAATCTTCAGAATGAAAAAATCTTGGGACGCTATTATGTACACACTTTAGGTAGGTATTAATTGTGACTTTTAGTTACCTTTTCTTTTTATATATTTTTAGTACAGATATTTAAAAAATTTTAAAATTGAATTCTAACACTAACTCCAATCGGGTCAACCCGAAAATAATAAAAATAATAACCCGAAACCCGACCCTATAAGGAAACGGGTTAGTCGGGTCGGGTTTAAAACCGATACCACCACAAGACTTGATTGCACCAGACCCGAATAGCGTTATCGGGTTCGGGTTGAATCGGGTTGACCCTTTGAGCACCCCTATGCATAACAAAAACATATACAAATAATGACAACTATATAGCATGTGGTTAATATTAATTATTAATCATAATTGATCTACTGATTATAATTTGTCACTTGAAATTTTAACTAAAAGTTAGACTACATTGAACAATTTACTAGCTTTATATCTTTATTCTTTATACATAACTAGCCTATAACCCGTGATAAATCACGGGTGGCCTATAAAATTTCATAAATTGTCATAATTTTATAATCATTTACTTTTATAAGAAACTTTATTCATCAAAAAATTCTGTTCTTCAGTAATAATCAAGGAATGTCTCGTTTGAGATGTTCGACCCATTTAGCTAAAAAAACGACTTGTCCTTTTTGAGATGATACATAACCTAAATCAAAACATTTATATATAAATAGTTATTGCATACCTCACATGATCCCTTAGCAAAAATATTAGGTTACAAAAGTGTCATATATTTCTAAGGATTTATATCATACCAGGAATAGATTGTCGAACTAAACTTGGACGTTGTTGCGACATTGCTAGCACAACAGCATCTTCTACCTTCAAATGAAAACATAAAAACATACATAATAATATAACAAAAGGATAATTGATTAAAAAAAAGGACATAAATACAAAACAATACCGTGTAGATGTTTGACTTCCACAGGGCTGCACAACAGCAGTATGGATGTAGTACTGCTGGACTTCCACAGGGTTGCATTTTAGGTCAAGAACACTCCAAACATACTTGCATACACAAAGATTAATCAGTATAATCTTCTTGTTGTGTAGATTTTGACTCTTGCAGGAAACTCAAAATAAGAATGTACTCACTTTGACCCATTTGCGAAAAGAGTTACCCATGGACAAGAACTAACTTTAACCCGTTACCAACCACACCCGAACCACCCATTTTTAAACCTTACAAGCATTAAGAGATATATGCAATATAGAATGTTTCATGGCTCTTGTAGCTGTGAATTCCATCACTAATCTCTAAAGATAATAATTCCAGGTTTCAAAAATATGCAATATAGAGCTTGTTGTTTGAACTTTGAACATTCAAATAAAGCAAATTAAAGTGACAGAAGATTTTGTTGTTTTGTATTAGTATTAAGATGATAAATTGATGTAAGCTAAAAAGAAAAGAAAATAAACATACATCACAAAGCATCTTAGTGCTCTTTATAGCAGCCTTTTGATAATCGAAAGTTTCTTGGTGATATGTAGTGTCTCACCATGAAAAATCAAATATAGCAACTGTCACATACACATCGACCAAACAAAAAAACTTATCACATTTAACAACATACCGAGCAGTTAGTTTAATATTTTTAATCATTTCCAACTATAAGAGACCTCAATTTGCTCATCTGAGATTAGGGTACCTGTTTGCTCAATATGAGTTTAGCATGTGTTGTAGAAAGCCTAATTAAAGTCTATAGAGTTCTTGCAGTTATTGAAGTGTTCCTCTCGTCTGAAAAATAAAAACTCCAAATTATAATTGTTTACTTTTATTATTTCGCTTTTAAAAGAAATACAACAATACCAACCCATGTACTGCCAGTGGTGTTTCATGAGCTCCGCATATGCAGTTGCGCAGTTGCAATATACTCAGATGCCTGAACAATTAAAAAAAATATCATTAACAATAAAGAGACAATTATAATAATTACTTCATAATACGTCATACCTCATTAGTAAGAGCCGGTTGAATCCTATGTTTTGCATAATGTAATGGTACTCTACAACATGGACATGTTTAAATCATGGTATACAAATTGACCCTAACAACCCTTGCTGTAATCATTTTTGACAAACTGCTAATAGTTAAAGAAAAAAAAAAGTATTGTGCAGTTGCTGAACCATGCTTGCTGGTTTCTCAAAGTCAATGAAATTTTTAATTACAGTTGACCCTTATTTTAGAAAATATATTCATTGAAAGACTAATAATATATAACGGTGAATAAAGATTTAGACATTGGCATTTGTATATTGTATAATCAATCGAGCCTCCGGTATGCCTGCATAACAAAAGATGAATAATGTCTAAATCCCTTTAGTATTTCCTTGAAATAATCATATTTGGCAACTAAACGTTCAAGTCGTAACATTAAAAATTGCTGCCTTTATCTAACTCATTTCAGAAAATTACAGAGTAAATTGCCATGAATGAAACGAACAATTAACAATGAACAAAGAAATTTGAACTATTTATTCAGATAAAAAAATTCCTGCAAAGGACTAAACATCAAAATCTTCAAATGGCTTTCGAAAAATGGTACAAACACAAATTATTTATGCTGAAAATTGATTCCTTACCCAAGATGATTCATCTTCACTGGAAAAATAGTAAATTTAGTATCATGAGCTAAATTGTGAGCCACGTAATAATTTTGAAAAAAGAGTTGGTAATTAGAGTCGGAAATTTGGAATTAATTACCGATTTGGTTGAGGAATTCGACTGCATTGAGCTCGTGTCTGGTGATTTTTGAACTTCATTGACAATATAAAGAATAAAGATTCAAATAACAATGTTCTCGTTAACCCTACACATAATATTGATTCTTTAATATCTAATTAAAGAATTCAAAAGGATTCAGTTAAATAACAATATTGAATTCATGTTGCGGTAATTAATAAGAGAATCAAAAAGAAAATCATAAATGGGGATTTTCACCATTAGAACAAAGTCTGATTAACATCAAATGACATCAAATGATTAACAAAGTCTGATTAACAAAGTCTGATTAACCTCATTTAATAGAAATCACGTACTTGATTCTTGAAGAAACCCTAAATTGAAGAAAGCCTTTGATATATAGAGAAGCTGGCGATGATGGTGGTGGTGTATGCGGCCGGAAACCCTAGAAACACAAGGAGCATAATCGAGTAGGAGAGAACGACAGATGCAATTAGTAGATCGAAGGCTCCGGAAACCATAGAAGTTGAAGGTATCGTGTTCCTAAAATCATGGCTTAAGAGGAGTTTCTATAAAAACTGAATGTCGATAGGTGGAGTTAAACTGCTGAGTAACCGTGATTGCAACCTGCATGAAACTGCAACTGAACATAGCTGGCACAGAAAAGTCTACATGGCATTATGATTCATCAACCTACGTGGCTTTATAGATAAAAGTGGATTTGAAATCCATTCATTTAATAAGAATATAGATAAAAGAAGATTTTTTGAAAATTTAAAGCCATGTCATAATAATATGTGGATGCCATGTAAGCGTAAATGCCACGTATGCTGGCAACTCGAATGGCATTAGATTGGTGGATATTTAAGCCTAATTTTTTTAGAAACCCTAATTTCAGTGGTTTCTTTCACCCTATTCGTTTCTCTCCTCTCAAAACCGATTCTCCTCTTTGAGCAGACCTTCCTCCTCCTTCCGCTCCTTCCTCTGCCGAGGCCACACTCCGTTGTTTTCTTCCCTAATCGAAGTTTGGGTGACGTTTTGTTTGATTGAATAATTGGATGATGATTGTTTATTTGGATTTTCTGGTATTTGGGAATCAAATTTTGAATGAAAATATAATTTCTTAACACCAAGATCTCAAACCCAAAACAAAGCATGATGTAAAACTTTTCGTACATGGCCGCCTCCGCCAAGGTATTTAGATATAAATAATACTTTCAACAACTTTCCAAAAGCTTAGATACAAGTTTTGTTGTTATGGTTGTTTAACTTGTTCTTGATTATGTTAAACTTCCTGATAATCATCGCTATGTTCTATTTGTCTATTTTATAACTTTAATTTGTTATGTATGTATGTTTCTAGCAAAAAAATCATGTTTCTAGCACAAAAATAAGGGTATTATGATCATTTTTCATCAATTACCACATTCAATTAGTTATATTATCAAACACATGGATTTAGTCGGAAGTTCTGACTCAATTAGTTTTTGATTGGGTTAGCAATTAACTCAATCAGCACTAATTCAGTTAGCAACTATCAAACGACCCCTTAATTGTATTTTTGCTTCATTTTGTTATAAAAAAATTCAACCCCCATGGATCAGTGGCCAGCCAAATGTGAAGTTGAGTGGCCAGCCAAAGGTGAAGTTGATTACCGATGAATTTGGGCAATGTTGATTAAGTTCCGTTTTTTATTATATGTCTCTTTCATATTGAAACATAGAACTATAATTAACAATCATGCAACAATAATTCTACTGTATGTATAAAAATCATTATATCAGTATTTATACTAATAAAAGATTAAACAATGCTTAAAACGGTGTCTAGCCTTCAAGATTTTGATGATTTTAGTAGAGTACTAATCAAAAAACTCTTTTTCTATATGGGTTTTTGCAGGAAGGAATTCTTACATGTGTGGAATAGATGAATGTATTAAGTAATGGTTGTACCAATAGCATAAAGAGTGGTACAATGCCACATAGTCCTATTGGTGTTCTTGAAGAAGCATCATGCTTGAGTTGCAATAAGAGTGGTGATGAGTTACAACAGAGAGACTGCACAAGGCATCACTATCCAGACTCACTTACCTCCCTTCCACTGTTGTGAGATCCCTAATCAGTTTGATGAAATTAAATCCCATTTGTATAAACACACATTTACCTAAAATTAGAATTTTTTTAAATCAAGATTTAATTCAATTAAATCTTATTCATTTTGTTTGCATAAGACTATCCCCATTGGCAACCCAACCCAGCCCAACCTTTTCATTAAAAAATAATATCTCTCTCTTCCACATACACAACCCAACCTTATTTTTTACACACATTAACAACCCAACCCAACCTAAATTTTTATTATTTATTAAAATCAAAGCAACCAATCATAAAATTTCACATCACATAAAAAACAAAAAGAAATAATAAAATAATTGGTGACCCTCATGTGACCTTGGTCTCCTTCACCAACCTAGGTCACCTCTTTTGGTGACACTCTCTCTCTTTTTATTAATATTTTATTGTGTGACCAACCCCAATCAATACCAATGGGAGTACTCTAAGAGAATTGGATTACTAGATTTAAAAACAAGTGAGGCATAAGCCATTGCTGATGATGTAACTGGTCAGGCCGGGTTGGGTTGACATGAAGCACTTTTTGTCCACTTCTTTTTCAATAGATAATCAATTTGTATAATGTAATTGCATTATTATATGATTATAATACTCATTTAGTTTTTAAATATAAAAAGAATGAAGGTTATATTCATTAAAATAATTACAAGTTGGGCTAATTTTGACCCATCTGATATGTTCAACCTGTTAGATGTGATGTGCTTCCTTTTTAGTTAGCTTTTTAATTTTAGTCATTTGACATGTTAGAGATGAAATATAACCTAAATCGACCCATTAACGAGTAAACGCTTGAAAATTTGGAAACTAATAAGATTTTTCATTTTTAATAAATTTAATACAGCGGGTTATAATTCATAAATTTATTGATCATTAAAATATTGTATAAAATGTTTGAATGACATGTTAAGATCTGATCTTTGAAGATTATTAATTCTTAGTTTCTTATTCTTATAACATGGTCTTACTATAGGAAACCCAAAGCTGTTATAATCTAAAAAAATGCGCAAAAAGAAGATAGGTTAATTCGAAGATGTCGATTCAGAGAGTAGTACTTGTGTTAATTGATGGAATATTTTGCAGATGTTTTATTCTAAAATTTGGATACAAATCTCCTTTATAAGCTTCAAAATTACCAAACCTGGATGTAATTGCTTCTGCTGGAATTAACGGGCTTATGGACCCGGTTGAAGTCGGGTTGGGCTGTGGTAGTGACACAACTCATCTATAGCTATTGAGTTATGATCCGCGGGTGTATTACTGTGGTAGGTTGCTTTTAAAGTATGTACATTGTACACTTCCTTACTCTTTTTTTTACCAATATTGTAAATATGTATTCGTGTAACATCTATTATTAATTATTTGTTTCTTAATCATGGTTAATGTTGTTTATTGACAATCCACCAGTCAAACTTTGCATCCCTAGATGAGAAAACGGGAGTAATCACCAACGGAAGTTTGTGTATATCTGAAGTTATCAAATATGTTGTTAGTAGATTATTATTTTTTACTTTACGACAGATTAGTTTAATACTAATAAATATTCAAATGATTACATAAACTTTATTAACTAAATCTATAAAAATATTTATAAGCCGCCCGTGATTCATCACGGGTTATAGGCTAGTGTTTACATAATTAGAAAGTCACTTGACCGACGAGTTAATTAATGAGTCGTGTTTGTTGAATAGGGTTAGGGGGCCAAATTAAATTACTCAAATCTTGTGTTATTTTTTTCCAAGTTTTATATATGTTGTTATTGTTATCAGTTTATGGTTAAGGACTTAAAGGTAATTTTTATAGACAAGCATATATATAATATTTAAATGTATATATAATTATACCTTATATACATTTGTGATTCAAATATCACTATTCGCACTAAGCCTATTGGCTAGAAAAAAAGATGTATATATTTGTGATTCAAATATCACTATTCACACTAAACCTATTGGCTAGAAAAAAAAGATATATACATTTGTGATTCAAATATCACTATTCACACTAAGCCTATTGGCTAGAAAAAAAAGATTAAATAAAAAGAAAAAGAAGATGCACATAGATACACATGTTGTAATGGAGGAAATGCAAAGAAAAGTTCCACCAAAAAGTTCTACAAAAATTTTCAAAACACACCAAAAAATAGGGATAATTTTGTAAATATTGTAAATATTTTTACTTTTACCCCCAAACTATTTTCTAATTACCTTAATATATATATAATTTCATTTTAATTTTACTTTTATTTTGAATAATAAAAATATTTATTTTTAAAAAAGTCTGCCATTAAATTTTTTATTAAATTACGTTCGAAACTAACTTAATATTACAATATAAAAAAGTGTTACAAACTCTTTTTAATGATATTTTTATTGAAAAAACAATTAAAATAATCAACATTTTATAAGAGTACTTCATCAAAAAATGCAAAAATAATATATTCATAAATCATGAAAAGAAATTGTTAGTAAATTATACTCGCAATAGCGCGCGGACATTTACAACATTTGTTATATACATTTGAAATCTTCCTAATTTATTAACACTTAAATTTCGGACAACATACTTTCTATTTCGGAACATATTATATATCATAATGTGACATCTATGTTATTAGCGTAACGCGCTAACCAACTAAGCTAACTTATGATGTACTTCCTCCGATTCAAAATAAGTGCTACACTTTCCATAAATGGGTGATTTAAAATAAGTGCTAAACTTTGAAAAATTACCTTATTTGGCAAAAAAAAAAAAAATAGTAGGACCCGCCAACTAACTATCTACTTTAACAAAGTGAAATGACTCATTTTCCCTTACTTTTTAATTTTAAACATCATTAACCACACTTTATTCAAAAGGTGTGGGACCCATTATCCACTAACCAATTACTTAATCTAATTTAACCATAATTATATTATTTTGCCTAAAAAACTATGAAATCCAAAGTGTAGCACTTATTTTGAATCGGAAAAAGTATTTATTATATAACTATAATTATTCTTATTAATTTTTTAAACTTTAAAAAGTTTGAAACTACAACCACCACCCGCGACCGCCACCCAGCATCAACACCACCACCTGACGTGCGCAGTGTCAGTTTGTACTTCATATTTAGTAAGCAGTACATATAGTAATATAATTAGTTTTAAGGTTCAATTGTCGACATGTGTTTATCAGAAGAAAAAAAATTGATGTAAAAGCGGCTCGACAAATTACTCGTAGTCTAACATTCCCTTTATTTTGTCTTTGTTGAGGTCTCACGTCAAAGACACAAATTTTCCCCAACTTCTATGCGCTTTCATATTCTTCGTTTCTTTTGAAATTAATCATTCATGGCCGAGGTATTGAAAAGTGATTCATTTTTTGTAATTTTGTTTCATATTAATTTTTCAATCTATAGATTCACGATTAAAATATGTTCCGCTAAGTTCTGTGTACGATTAGGTTTTCACTTCTATTTTTATTATGCGCGTTTATATATAGAGACTGGCTTTCCCAAACATGGCCTGAGTTAGGTCAAATAATTTTGAATTTCTGTCTTTATTGATGATATATAATAATCATAATGGAAAACTATGAAGAATTGTGTTCGAATGACATTTTCAGAATGACAGAATCTATGATAGAAGCCTAAAGGAGGAAGGAGATACCATAAATATATATATATATGTGATGATCTGCAAGTATGTTGTTGTGATTTTTGATGCTCTTGATAAATTGAAATAAAGCAACTAAGCAAGTGCAAATTTGAGTTGCTTAAGGAAATCATTGCTGGTTTTATGGTCAAACTGAATTTATCTCTAATTAAGTAAAAGATAACCAATTCATTTGTTTAAATCTGAGGTTATTAAAATATTGATGGTTTTGTTTGTTTAGTGCGAATAAAATTCTACAAATACTTGCTAAAAATTAGTGTTGGACCTTTTTGTTTGGTATAATATAACATCAGTTACCATTGGTTATAATCATTCTTAGTAGCACAATTTATGATTGCTTTTCAGATCGAATTGAAAACTGCTCCAGGTGATTCCAACAACAAACCAAAGCAGACACTGTTTCACACGCTATGTAGAGTTTCACAGGTATTTTATGACACTAGTAAATCAAGAAATATGGCATTTTTAATTACTGATTATGATAAAAGCTTCAATTTATGTGCCTTTAGAGAAGTATGGTTATATCATATTTGATTTTATTAAATGAATGATGAATTCCAGATGTGTGGCAGCAAAAGGTGATGATGCTTCTGAATGTGAGAAATTTGCTAAATTCTATCGGTCTCTTTGCCCTGGTGAATGGGTGAGCAATTTGCTTTCTAGATTTTTAAAAGATAATGATGCCCTAAATCTAATTATGACTATATAACAATGTTACTACAATTATAAGATTTTGTAACCTTATAAACTATATATTTAATAAATTGTAACGGTGAACTTTTGTCATTTGTGATGATGGTGTTGTAATGTAGGTTGACAAGTGGAACGAGCAGAGGGAGAATGGTATATTTCCCGGCCCTCTGTGATGTCATCATCTGAATGAAGAAAGATCAATCCAGTATTTGCTTTGAATTTGTTTATGTTTTCAAAATTATTATATAAGATGCTGTTTTTTATTCAACTTTTTTTTCATTTAGAATTGTGCATCTATTAAAACTATTTTGTTGGGAACTCTAGTACTACTATAATTCTTGTTTTGTCTAAAATCACAATGGTGGTATAGATGCTGCAAAGCATCAGAACATTGATTTTATGGCCATCAAAGTATAATATACGATTAAAAAATGTTCGTTTTAGTTGTTGTACTTTTGTTGGTCATCTGAGTCAATATATACTTAACCCGTTAACTAAGTCATTTTGTAGCTGGATGCAGAAAATTCATCAACAATGTAATTTTAACATCCTGACTACAAAATGTCTTGATTAACTGGTTTTAAAAGTATAACAATTTAAAGAATAAAAAAAATTAGTACAACACCCTATAATACACATACGTACACTTCATTTTTTAACTCATAAAAATATTTGGGAAGTGCTTATTACCTTCAACATAAGAAATACATACTCCCAAACACCACCTAACTATGGTCACATATGTTATAAATAGAAATAAATACTAAAATAGACCGCGTGACCAGTTCAATTTTCAAGTAAGACTGATCGACTTTAAAATTTTCAAAAT
The DNA here is from genome assembly GCA_963853835.1 of Calendula officinalis. NCBI lineage: Eukaryota > Viridiplantae > Streptophyta > Magnoliopsida > Asterales > Asteraceae > Calendula > Calendula officinalis. The sequence continues at coordinate 16,397,463 of OY970821.1, read as the reverse complement.
AGACTGTGCGACAACATTAACTACTGAGCAGCACTAAGTTTTGAGCAGGACTAACTTTTGAGCTTTGAGGACTAACTTTTGAGCTTTGAGCAGGACTAACTTTTGAGCTTTGAGCAGTACTAAGTTTGTGCTAACAACATTAACTTTGATCAGTAGTAATAAATTTTGAGCAGCACTAACTGGACACGTGGCAGTGTTCTAGTGGAGTAGCACAGTCGCACGAATTTTAATTTTTTATTTTGGAATTCCTAGTTTCATTTGGTATATACTTCAAGGTATGGAATGAGCTAAGATTGTTTCAATCCCGATTCTATGGAAACAATCTTAATTTATACAATCAGCAAAAATTGTAGAGCAAACAATGGACAACCCGATCTAACCATGATGGCTCCAGTCCAAACTCCAAAATCATTACTGTGATTAGTAATAACCCTTAAATTAGACAATTATTGACAATCTATAATAATCAATCCAGGTTCAATAAACAACAAGCACCAGTGGTCTAGTGGTAGAATAGTACCCTGCCACGGTACAGACCCGGGTTCGATTCCCGGCTGGTGCAAAGCTATGATGAAAATTACGCTTAATGTGAAGTTGGTCCTTCACAATTCTCTCATTAGATATGACTTCCACAGCGTTTCTGAGCTCTTTTTTTCTTCTTCTTCTTTCTTTTTGGCATCATAGACTTTTTTTATTTAATAAATTCATATCATTAACAACATGCTTTTCGCTTTTCACACCTAAGAGATGACTTCCACAGCGTTTCTGAGCTCTTTTTTTCTTCTTCTTTCTTTTTGGCATATACTTTTTTTATTTAATAAATTCATATCATTAACAACATGCTTTTCCCTAAGCTTTTCACACCTAAGAAACATAAATATGCAATAAAAAGCGTAAAATATGTACAAATAGGCATTATATTTTATTTTATGTTAATTCATTTTGTAGTTCAAACTAGTAGATGTACCCCGCGCGATGCCGCAGGGATTTTTATATAATCGTAAATTCGTACTCTCAATAATTTAAATACTATAAATATTTTAAATTGATATCAGTGCAATCGTAAATTCGTACTCTCAATAATTTAAATACTATAAATAATTCGTACATTATAATTTTTAGACAAAAAACATATAACATGTTAAAACAAATGAGGTTATAATGTAACTATTCAAAACCTAAATGTCAAGAATGTTAAAGGCTAGGAATAGAAAAAGGAAAAGTCAAATATGACGACTTAAATAAATAAAAAAAATTTTGAGCAACCTGCTAGTTACTGTTTACCAAGTTCATAAATATATAGTAGTATTATTGATTAAAAATATCAAAGTTTAGATTTTTTATTATTAGTAGAAAAATGTATATCCCACAAAGTACATGCAATACGAACATTTTAGATAATATTTTATTATTGGAGAAAAAAACTCAATAAAGAAAAAGAATGGTATAAAAATAAAGAAAGACATCAATAATAAAAAGAGTGGTACAAAAAGAATGCATAAATATAATAAATTTATGAGTAATGGTATTTAGGCCTACCATTTAGACGTACCCATAGGCCTACCCATTAGATGAAGACACGTGTCAAAATCAAGGGATAATATTAGGAGAGGGAACTAGTAGAATACACATGTTATCCTATCAAGTGGGTAGGCCTATGAGTAGGTCTAAATGGTAGGACTAAATATCATTTCTCTAAATTTATATCGTAAAATAAAAAAGAAAAAACAAACTAAAGCCTCATGTAATCAAGAGTTCACTTCAAGTTTGAAGGCTTCCAAAAAGATAGCATGCTGACATCATTTTTGTAATATAAAAAGGAAGACATATAAAAACTACAGAGATTGGTCAACATTTGCGGCAAATGAAGGAAAAAGTCACCTGTGTGTATATCACTATCCATGTAAACGTAAATGTAATATACTAGCAAGAAATACCCGCGCGTTGCCGCGAGGAATTTCGTACGACGCTCAAAAAGATATTTACGTCGGTATAAATTTCAATTGTACAACGTCTTGCTATATGTGCAACCTGTATTAAACTGTTTATTGTATCAAAATTGTTTTTATCCTCACTTATTATGTCGATTCGTATCCGTTAATTTACTTTAAAATATGATAATATAATTAATTATTTTGTAAATTTAGACCTCTTTGAGATCAACTTTGTATAGAAAGTTATTATTAGTAAATAAAAATCAAACATTAATAATACTAATAGTTTTCAAAATAAAAATTGCTACAGTAATAGTAGTTAAAAAAATATCATTTTTAGTTATATAAAAACTTAATAGTTATATATGATTATAAAAGTTTTGATGGTAAATTATTATTTTTAGAAAAAAAGATAGTTATTAAATATTAACGTTCCAGGAATAAACTATTATTTAAAAAAAGTTAAATTTTAGGGGGTAAATGTAATTATATTAAAGTTGGAAAAAAAACTAAATTTTGAAAACATAAAAAAAAAGTGATGTTGGAGAGTTTTTAACCCAGGTCTTCAGGAAAGGGGAAGGAAAGCGTTAGCAAGTGGCGCCTAGACATCTTGGCAGATTAGCCTTTGTGAAAATTATTGCATCTCCAGTAATATATAGTATATGGACGTTTTGCAGAAAAAGACAAAAAAGTAACTATTCACCTAATGGTAAATGTTATATATTAGGCAGTCTTAACTGTTTTGATTAGCAGCGGAGCACGGCGCCCATACTGGTGGTTGGGAACAGACCAAATAACATTAGACAAGTTTAAGAATTATGACTTCATGCTTGAGTTCTAAAGCAAGACTAGTTTTTTTTTTTTTTTTTTCTTGAACAATTTATAACAAAGACCCTATAAAAGGACCTTTGGCCTATCAGTATGAAGTTTGCACCACATCCTTATGGTAAGAGTTTTAAGTCTTATTGTACACATGTGGGGTGAACATTTGCACCTCATTCATAGTTTTCAGTTTCGGTTCGATTCTATTTTTGAACCGAGCTCACCCCTAGGGGTGACCATCTGGGCTAAAAAAATGAAGCTCAAACCGAAAACATATAATCTAATCGAATTTTAGTTTCGAAAAATTCATCATTATCAATTTCGCTTCGGTATTTTGATCGCATTCACCCATATCTTGGAAACATTAATATAAAAAAAGAAAGTATTTGACCACTCCTTTTTCAAATCCCAAGTATAACACTACAACAATAATATTCAATCTTTTCTAAAATGTCAACAGTCATCCTCTACCTGTAAGTAGAAAGATTGCTTTTAAAGAGACCTCTATAAGAACAACACAAACACCAAACAACAGATTATAAATAACTAGTAACATAAGTATTCACCCCATACAACAACAGATAGCCTAACGAGGTCGGGAAACATAAACTTGCACTAAAACTTGGAACAAAATGTAACATGTATAAAAAAGTCTAAATAAAATATGAAGATAACATATAATTGCTTAGAAAAGTGAAGTTCCCTTGCCCTTTTTGTCTCCACCAATTTCAAAATGCTTGCATCTCTGCAAAAAATGTCGAAAAACACGATTATCAACCATATAATATTATTATTTATAAGAAAATTATATTCACAAAACAACAATTTAAAACAAACCTTAATTGGGTGTTGGGATACATGTTTGCAACCTTGGCATTGCAACCTCAACACAATCTTCTTAGTGGTCTTTGCCTGTTTGAGAGAAAAGCAGACCGATCAAATTAATTCTACTGCATACAAGTGATACAGCCTCCTTAATTGTTTAATTAAACAGGTTCTATATAATTAATGCAATAATATTATCGACGCAATCACAAGTCACCAGATTAATTACAGTATTTGATTTTTGGGTTTTGCTAATGACAGCCCTTAATAGACATGCATCATAATTTTGTACTTCAACCCTTAACTAACTCCTGGATTTTAGGAATTATGATACACTTTCCCCTCATCCGATACGATTCACATATGTTAGAAGAAAGGAAGGGAGAAGGGTAGTATGGGTAATTCACATGAGAAGTAGGTTAGGGTTGCTATAAATAAAGAAGTTAGGGAATAATGTAGGCATGTTTTGGATTTGGTAAAATTAGGAGTAGTTAACCGTAGAATAGATTCTCTCACTTAGTCAATTTACGTTTCCTATAGATTTCTCAATTTCGGTAAATCGTTTCAACAATCAATATCATTTCCTTTGATCGTTTCCTTTCAATTGATTGCTCGATACTACTAAAGTGTATCAATTGGTATCAGAGACTTCGATCCCTAATCCATGGCAGCTGCAATTAGTTCGTGTAAAATTGAAACTTCAATTATCGCATTTCAATCTGTATGTGTTTCAGCTACGAGAAATTGAGCAATGATTTTGAATCTCACGATTTTGTTTTTTAATTCGATTTCGTTTCTTCATACGATTTGTGTACGCGAATTGCTGTAATCGAAACTGAATCAGTTCACTCGATTCAGTCAGAAGTATTTGAGCTACGTGTTTTGATCGGCAGTAAAGCAATTAGGTGTGTGTATTGATGAAATTGAATCTTCGATTCATTCTATTCAATCAGCTACGTGATTTGATTTGAATCACTCGATTCAATCACAAGAAATTAAATTCGATTTTGAGATCGTTTGACGATGGCGACCAGGTCAAATAATGCTCGATTAGACAAATTGGAAACTTCGATTAATTCAATTCAAGCGGAAGTTGTGCAATTACGTGATTCAACACAGGCGCAGAATGAGCGTAATGAATTGATGATGAAACGAATTGAGGAATTGATTCAAACTCATGAGACGACGTTCAGACAGGCTTCATTCGATGCGTCACCATCGGGAGGTACGTTTTCTGATAAGAATTTATCGGATGGTTCTCGTTTCTTCAAAGGAAGACGTTTAGAACTTCCGATTTTTGATGGCAACGATCCATATAGCTGGATTTGGCGTGCAGAGTGGTATTTTTCATTGAACAGATTAACGAACGAAGAGCAATTGGAAGTTTCTGTAATTGCTTTTGAAGGTGATGCCTTGCGCCGGTATGAATGGGAGAATAAACGTGTTCCAATTCGAAATTGGAGAGACATGAAGACAATGTTATTGCAACGTTTTCGTTCTGATGCTAATGGAACTTCATGTGAGCAGTTTCTAGCCTTAAAGCAGGAGAGTACAGTTGCTGAATATGTTAGACAGTACATCAGTTTAGCTGCTCCATTGGAAGGAATTTCTGAAGAGGTACTTCTTTCTCAGTTCATAAATGGTTTGGATCCTTTAATTAGGGCAGAGGTTCGTATATTGAATCCAGTTAATTTGAATGTGGCTATAGAAATGTCTACTAAAGCAGAAGAGAGAAATAAGGTGATAAATAAGGTGAGATTGTTGGCCGGATCTTTTTATCGGAAATATACTCCGGTGACCAATTTGGTCACTGATTCAAAGGTCAATAAACCTGAATTGCGTGATGAGATTGGGAGTGAACAGGATGTTAAGGTAGAAGAATTACAAATACCAGATGAACCTCTTGATGTAACTATGGAAACAATAGCGATTGGACCTGTTGTATATCAAGAAATTGAGGGAGATGAAAATAAAGAGGAATTTGAGAGCCAAACAGGAGATGATATACCCGGGGATATGGTGGTAGCTGAGACTGTTGAAATCGGGTCAAAAGTTTCGGTTGACTTGAATTCGGGTCAAAAGATATTGGTAGAATTCGGACTGCTAAATACTCAAGAGAAAGAGGCATACAAGGGGTTGAGTAAAGAAGAGCATGAGCTGTTGAATGCATACAAAGCTATTTCTGAAATGTTAATTGGTCTCCATCCTTCAAGTGGGCAAGAGCAAACTGTTATATTGAAAGAAAATAGTGGACCAATAAATGTTGGACCATATCGTTTTGCACATTATCAAAAAGAAGACATTGCAAAGTTGATACAAGTGATGAGCTGTTGGATGATTGTGTGGTGCAGTTTACTAATTGCCACCTTGAGGACAAGGTGGAAGTTTTACCGGGGGGTATTGATACACTTTCCCCTCATCCGATACGATTCACATATGTTAGAAGAAAGGAAGGGAGAAGGGTAGTATGGGTAATTCACATGAGAAGTAGGTTAGGGTTGCTATAAATAAAGAAGTTAGGGAATAATGTAGGCATGTTTTGGATTTGGTAAAATTAGGAGTAGTTAACCGTAGAATAGATTCTTACCACACCATTTGAATTGATGTACAACTCTTTATGCCTTATTGACAGCCCTAAGGGCTGTCATTAGCAAAACCCTTGATTTTTTTCTAAAATACAGGAAAAAAAAAAGTGTTCAGGACGCAGCCAATTTCAACCCATACTAAAAAAAGAACTTGTTCATATCCAAATAGTTTTGGCCCGTTAGACAATCTACCCATATTGCAGTCACTATAATAAAGAACAAGAATTTGGAAGAAAAAAAATGAAAAATTTATATTTACCTTCTTGTGGAAGACAGGTTTTGTTTGACCACCATATCCAGACTGTTTCCTGTCATAACGACGTTTTCCTTGAGCAGCCAAACTATCTTTTCCCTTCTTGTATTGTGTCACCTTATGCAACGTGTGCTTTCTGCATTCCTTGTTCTTGCAGTAAGTCTTCTTAGTTTTTGGAACATTCACCTTTAAATTGGAAGATAAAAAAATATTAGACCATAAAATTACAAATATTAAATACCTCAAAATATGTTGTAATCCATGATCATTTATTACGACCGAATGGGTTTATTCATTGTGTAAACTTTTATCCATATTGTACAGAGCAAGCAGAGCAGTTTCATGTCAATGGACAATTATGCTCTTCATTTCCTTTCAATGGGCGGAGTTGAAATGCAAAGTGTGACAAAAGGAAATTAAGGGCATAATGGTCCTTTATGCAACATGTCAAATCAAAATTATACTTGTTCCAATAGCTTAATTTTATGATAAATACTTCCTCCGATTTAATATAAGTGATACATTGTTGGTTTCACGGGTTTTGAGGTGAAATATGATAATGATAATTAAATTAGATTAATTGGATAGTTAGTGAGGAATGGGTCCCACAAATTTTGAATAAAGTGAGGTTAATGATGTTTAAAAGTAAAAGTAAGGGTAAAGATGTCATTTCACTTTATTAAAGTAGATAGTTAGTGGGTGTGGGTCCCACTACTTTTTACCAAATAAGGTAAGTTTTCAAAGTGTATCACTTATTTCGATACACTCAAATATGGAAAGTGTATCACTTATTTTAAATCGGAGGAAGTAGTAGTTTCATGCCAGTAATACTCAAATCTTAGGGCATGGGAAAGCTTATTTATGGGGATTTTGAGCTTATTAGCTAATAAATACACAGCTTGCAAAATTCACCTCTGCGACACAAGATCACATATAAGAGAATATTAAACATGAAAATATGCCGTAAAAATCCATTTAGCACCATAATCTGATCGGAAAATATTCGGAATCCAAGTTATAACGATGCTTAATAACTATTTAGGTCAAGGTATTCGAGCTCAATATACTACAAACTACGGATCAAATACGTGATCGGAACCTTAGCATATATGTGACTGAACAATCGATAAACGGGAAATAACGCGAGACTAGAGATATTACCATGGCTGGAGGACTCAGATGAACCCAACTGCGGGATGCGAGATAGGAACCACCTGCGTAAGGGTTTCGTTTCTAATAAGTTTTATCGTTTTACTTTTTAGGCCCAAAAGGCCCATACAAACATTCATAATGTTAGAACAAAACAAGGGTGCCATAAACTCATAGGTTCAGTGTTTTCATAATATACATACATTAACACTCACATGGAATCCATTGCTCTTTTCGTTCAGTTTAGTTGGAATCGGTTTTGTTTGGTTATTTTGCGCGGTTTTTAAACGTATAACCGAAAAAGCTAGTTTTCTAAATTTTAAATACCAAACTGTCGGTTTTAGTATTGGTTCGATTTGTCAGTTTTTTCGTGCACAACCCTAGTTAGAAACCATAGTGTAAGCACGTTCGTGAATCAAATATTAAATATTTCGATTTTAAAATCATAATCAATTCAACCTTTTGCGGGTATATGTGAGTGATAAATGTGCTGAAATCCACACACATTCCATGCTTTATTAACTTTAATTTATCTAACAAGTGTAATAATGGTCCGCGCGTTGCTGCGGATTTTTTGTTTACATTTTGTGTAAGTTACATTATGCTCGATTTATTTTCTTTAGAAACTATCTCTACTTTTTATAAAGCATTTAGTTTTGTTTTTGTTTTTGTAAACTATGTCTGGATTAGTTTTAATCTTCTAAATTTTATAAGAATTAAATTTGCTTTATTACATAATCTGAACGCGTTAACTTGACAAACTAAATATATAGTGTTGAGATAATGATATTAACCATACCCAATAAATCTTCCAAAATATATGTTCTAGCCGAACATAAAAAGAATCATAATCAAAATAGTCTCTTCATAAGTTTTAACTATTTCATCAATAAAAAATGTTTGTCTATTTTCTGCATTTTCTTCTTCTGTTGGGCTAAAGTTTTCGTTGATGGGCTTCCTTTTTTTGTGGGCCTTTTGTAATCTTTATTGGATTCTTTTGTAAAATATTTAACCTTGTTCTTTAATGTAATTTATTTTGAGCTATCCTTTAATGATTATCCCAAATAACTACAACCAAGGAAATACTACCTTACAGAAGTCAGCGAAATATTAACTCTCCACATCTTGCGTGGATGTCACTTGCGCTTATGAACAGTACAACATGAATGACAAATGTATAATATAGAGAATTGGAATTTCAGCTTTATTTTGTATTTTAAATAATCGTTGAATTGTCTTTTTTAACAAGGCAAAAGACTACGAGGTCATACAATATTACATCCCATATGTCTATGAGAAGCACGGTACCAGACTTCATCAACAAAATCTTTATTATCTTTTGACAGTGTATCCAAAATTAATCATTCAAGTTAAAACTATTCAGTGTTTTGAAACAACAAGCACCAGTGGTCTAGTGGTAGAATAGTACCCTGCCACGGTACAGACCCGGGTTCGGCTGGTGCAAAGCTATGATGAAAATTACGCTTAATGTGAGAGGTTGGTCCTTCACAATCCTCTGATTAGAGATGAGTTCCACAGCGTTTCTGAGCTCTTTTACCTTCTTCTTTCTTTTTGACATTTCTTTTTAAATAATATTTCTAATTAGTAGACTGAGCATATGGAACGAGCACCACCGTAAGCCTTAGAATTTTCTACTGACGAGATTACATCTATTTTTAATCATATGTATCATTTATAAGTAACATATATTTCAATAATATAATTTGGCTTTATAAGTAATAACAAGAATGATATCTAGCAAATATACTGAATTATTAAGAAAAATACATATCATATGCATACGAATTAACAAATGCTCGTTCAATCCATATTTAAAGATTGCTCGTTAAATTACTAGCTAGAAATTCATCTCAGCACCCACACACACAACTTATTTATGTTCAATCCATATTTTTTTTGGGTATCTTAATAAAAATAAAATAAACATTGAATAACACATAACTTGAACATGCGTTGACTTTGACTTCTGGAATATAAATTGTTTATCACGGTGGGCTAAAAACGGAGTAAATGTTTCTGAGAAGATGCACTCTAGATTCAAGTAGGGTGATGTGAGCTGCGATTCTGTGGAACAAGGTCTCCATGTCAGTTGCTCCAACTCCTCCATCGGGTATAATCCTCTGTAGCTGCCTCAGCTTTCGTTCCATGGACTTGCGGTTCTCATTTCTGTTGAACACCTCAAATGCCGCCGTCTTCTTCCTCCTTCTTCCGGCTGAGCTCCGGCCAACCACCACTCTTCTTCTCCATGCCCCCATTCTCTCCCCCTCTCTCTCTCTCTCTCACACACACACACGATTTAGAATGTGGATATTTAAGGAAAATATAGAGTACCTCCCTCTATCTATGTCTCTTACACATGGTGTATATATATTATGGGGGAGATGATTTGTATGAGATGTGATGAGTCATCCATATTAATTAATTGTCATTTGATGTAAAAAATATATATTCTTTGTTGTTTGGACTTAATGGACAATTGTGTAAATAAAAGTTTTTGTTGTGTAAGAATTGCTTGTTTATTTTTAACTGATGATCTACTTTATTAGCGGGATTTGAACTCTGACTAATATGGAATCACAGGAACGGTAAGGCTTTTCGATCAACCGAGGAGTTCTCCAGTCACACAAAAGACGGTTACATTCAAGCTATTTCTTTCTATTGGATAACATATAGAGCTCCATCTTGTAATTTAAAGCATAGGTGGACTGAGTGGTATAATGACCCTATGTCTTGTTTTTTTATTGTTTTATTGTTGTTCCTTCTCTAACATCATGCTAATTTTTTTAAATGAAATGTCCGCCGGTCAAAAAAAAGAGAGAAAGAAATACTAGCTCCAATTCTGTCTATTGACTTCTTCGGGCTAATCCTATTTACTTTTCTGTCTATTGAACTTTACATTTAGTAATTTTGACAAAATATGAATAAACAAAAATGATATATTCCACATATATATAAAATACTTATGGTATTTTGTTAATAGATATGATTAGAAATTATAAAAAGAAACTAATGTTATATGTTTGTCTCTTTGAGAACTATGTGTCCTAAGGTCTAAACATATAAAAAGTTGGTTGATTAAACTCTTAAAATCCAATCATTTTTATGGTAACCAATATAAAACTTTAGGGTGGTGATTTGGGACCACACAAATTATTTTATGTATCACATTGTATAACATTTAAAATATATTGTAAAAATATTATAAAGTAATAATTATGGTATTTGAAGTAATTTATGTAGTGTTAAAATTACTTCCTAAAACTTTAAAATAATTTGAAATTGAATATGATATATATGAATGGAAGAAAAAGGACATATGCATTATAAAAGAAGTTGTATGGATGTAAAATGGCCAAATCTAGTAAATAACAAAAGCAATCAAAATCAATCATAATGAAAAATCCCATCAATCAATCATGTTTTTCTATATATATGTACAATCTACTTTGGGTGAAAGTTTAGAGCACATAATATGAGGTGTTAAGCCCTGCTAACACCATATAACTATCCTCGCCAAAGTTCTGACATTCTTAGCAATGACGGATCCCTAGGGTTAAAAGCTAAGTTTTTTTTTTTTATTTTGTAAATTGTGATTGATTTAAGGTATTTTTTGTGGGTAACAAAGGGTGGTATAGAATATTAAAACATGAAGAGTAATTTTAAAGGGTGTTAAAACAATATTAAAAGGACAAAAAATCTTTAATTTGGTTTTCACAAGCTCACCACATCTTGTGCTCTTATAAGAAAAGAAAAATAATTATCTAATCAGGTGTAATATTGACAAAGTTCTAAAAAATGTACTATGGTGGCATCAAGGCGCGTCTCCTCTACCGCGGAATAGCTCATAGTGATAGTGTAATGCATGACGTAACATAAAGTGCAAATAATGTGGCATAATACGTACGTGTAACTTATCACGAGTTTTATAATGAAGTGTTATAACATTTAGGTAATTTTGAAATAAATTATCACCGTCATCGCTACTGAGTTTTCAACTCAGGAATTCCATTTTTTTAATTATTTATGAAACTTGATTATCTTTTATAGAATTGTATTCCAGCTAGTCACTAATTTTTATGTAGTTCCAAGAGATAAATATTAACTATTGATTAATTACTACCTTCGTATCAAAATAATTGATACATTGGAGAAACACGATTTTTGAGGCAAAAGATTAAAAGATAGTTTAAGGTGGATTAAAGTGGGCAGTTAGTGGAGAATGAGTCCCACTTATTTTGAATTAATTAATATTAATGATGTTTAAAGGTAAAAGTAAGGGTAAAAGTGTAATTTCACTATATTAAAGTAGATAGTTAGTGGAGAAGGGTCCCACTTTTTTGCCAAATAAGAAAAGATTTTGAAGTGTATCACTTATTTTGTTCCACCCCTTTTAGGAAAGTGTATCACTTATATTGATATGGAGGTAGTATAAGTAATGGTCAGGATTAATTACAAATTTTATACATAGCGGTGTATTTTGGTCATTTTTACAAAAAAAATTAATAAATTTTATTTATTTATTATTATTATTTATTTTAAATTTATTATTATTATTATTCTTTTTAAATATTTTTGTTATTAATAATACATAATGTGTTAATCACATGTAATTGTTTATTGAATCACGCGTGATTATACTGAAACATCACATGTGATTAAATATACAATTACAACTGATTATACACTATAAATCACATGTGATTTAGTACCATACGTAATTATCAAATAATATTGTTTTTGACAAAAAAGATAATAATAAATAAATTAAAAGTACTTTTAATATAAAAAATAAAATAATCGAATTTTTTTTGTAAGTGCCAAATGACCGAAATGCCCCTTAATGTATAAATTATGTGATTAATCTTGACCGTTATAGCTTATTAATCAATGTTTGAAATTTACCGTTAAAACTACACAAAAATTAGAGATTACATTCAACATTTCACTGTTTTAATAATCAAACTACATTTAAATATATTTTTCATGCAAAATAGATTCTCATTTTGTGCATTTTTTTCTAAAAGTAAACTAGTTAAAAATTCATTGTGTTACACGACTAATATTAATATAAACAAGAGGTGGTATCAGAAAAAATATTCAGGGGCGTAAGTTGTATCCTCGATATCGTACTTACTTTAAACCAGAAAACGAATTGAATTTCTAATGTTCACCATTTTTAAATTTTAATTCAAAATCTTATATAAAATCAATCAATTTATCTACAGCGGTAAAATTTTTATATATTAAATTATAGAAAAACGTGTCATTTTAAAATACAAAGTTTAATTCAAATTTTGTATGAATTTTTAAGTAGAGAATAAAAGAATGAGGAAAATAATAACTAAGTAGGAGGACAAAAATTAAATTGGAAATTATATTATTTTTAGGCTATAAATGGTTAATGAAAAATAAAATGTTACTAGATTTATGGTAAGAAAATGAGATATAAGGAAATAAAAAAAAAACGTAAATAGAAAAACTAATTTGTGTGGACTTCGAACTCACGAAGTCATCATTAATAGAAACTATATGTAATTCATGTGAATCAAGACTTACTGTACATTAATGCATTGAAGATAATTATCAATTTATCATACAAAAATCATAATTTTTAGTTGTAAATTCTTATTTCTTTAATTGTAAACTTATAAACCGATATCAAATCGTTAATACTAAATGATACTCCCTCTGTCCCACAAAAAAGTTCCCATTTCATCTTGGCACAAGTTTTTAGGTGGTAGTTAGTGGTGGGGTCATTGGTATTAATTTTGATTAAAATATAAGGTTTGATTGGAGAGAGAATGATAGTTAGTGGATATTAGTAGTGGGGTCTATAAGAATAATAATATTTTATTATGTGGAGCCCATCAAATGTGAGAAATGAGAACTTTTTTGTGGGACAAAAGTTTTGTTAGAAATGAGAACTTTTTTGTGGGACGGAGGGAGTAATTGGTAAACAGAAAGAAAAAAAAAATTATATATTTTCAAGACAAAAAAAGGAACGAATGGCATTATAAGTATAGAAACGACGAAGGCCAATCTTTTAGGTTGAGTAGGGTCCCTAAATTCCCCCACGTCCGTGCAACAATACATATAATAACGACACTTTGAGGTCCCATTTGGCATGCTGGCAAATGGCATGGTTGGTCCTAATAGGCTAAGACAACCTTGCACTTTGAAATCCCACAATGCCCATGTTACTACCACCACCATAGCCACAACCATAACCATCCAATATTTGCTTTCAAATATCATCAATAACTTGTATATCTATGTAGTACAATGTGTGATTCTACAAAATTATTTCAAATATCATCAATAACTTATATATAACCATCCAAATTGTACTACAATCCGTATGCTTTTTAATTATCTGGTCTTGATCTAGTTTTAAAAGCTCTCAAATGACTTTCTAAAGATCACATATTCTATCATTCTCGACGTAAACATTTACTATATGGAAAATACAGGTCTGAAAACGGGCATGAAAATGGTTTTGTCGCGTACATCATGGGTATAAGCTCAGGCACCCCATGGGAACATTTATAATGTGACTACCTTTTCAAAAATAATATTATTAAAAAACTTTTACGATAAGCTATTGTCTCAAACATAGAATGTTTATAGATGATGGTTGGACATAAACACATTAAGAAATAATAATGATGTCTATCATTTGTACTTAATTAATGTTGTTATCCATCACAAAATTATATGTGTAATCTACTAATTCTCTATCATTATATCATCTTTTGATTTTGACACCTGTTATGATTAAGTGAGTAGACATATAAGTAGACACAAATATTAGGCAATAATATTATTTCTGAAACGGATTATATGGGAAAAATGTGATAAGGTTATGATGTCGGCTGGAATGTATGGTAGATGGCAACAACGATTTATGCATATCAGAGCCGTCCTTGAATTTTCAATTCGGAAATGAAAATTGGGCCCTAAATATGACTACAAAATAAAAAGGTGACATTATTGATCATAAATTTTAAGTCTAACATATAATGTGATATATGAACATAATTACAAATTAATAGGTAATATGTTCACGAATTTTCATGGAAGAACGTAGATGTTGCAAGGAATCAAACAAAGAAATTTTCACAACAATAGCACTATAATTGATAACAGATAATAGGCATCAAGAAACATTCAATCATCTTTTAAATTAATTTATTATGTGAATCTATGATGATATAATTAATACTAATAACTACAAAAATTTATACAATTTATGTTTAAAAAAAAACTATACAATTGAGTAGAGCAAGTATGTTCTGACATAATTAAAGTCATACACAGAAGATTGTGGTTGAGACATTTGAGCAAGCAGTTCATGAGCGACTGAGAGATGAAGTCGAATTCCATCTGCTTCATAACTTTATGTTTTTGAAAAGGGTTATGTTAAATGACAACCATCTCTAACATGCATGAAAGACTTATATATTCATTGATAAAGTGGTGATCCTAAAATTAAGGGGCTGTTTTATATCTATTTTCCCTTCTTACTGAGTCATTATCATTTTCCTTTTAAAAATACTACAATATTTTATCTTCTCCATGTAAAAATGGTTCTTCTAAAATGAAAGTAAAAAATAAAAATATCGCCGTTGCCGGGGATCGAACCCGGGTCACCCGCGTGACAGGCGGGAATACTTACCACTATACTACAACGACTTTTTTTATATCAATTTCAGTTTCTAGTAATTATTAAATTATGTCTACATTTAGAACACCTAGAAATACAACTATTCTTTGTTTGATAAATATAGTAAAATAGTATAGTAATTTGTTTTTTAACTGGTTAACGACCAGATATTTGAATGTATTGTACATGATAAAAATATTAATCCGTATAATATAAATATTTGGATGTTGATTATACATGTAAAATATCAAGTTAAACGTATTTCAATACAAAAAACAAGAAAGATAAACAAATTCCCGATACAACAATTCGTTATTGAATAATAATAATAAAAACATAATCTACCTAAACCCTAAACGAATGGGGTACTCAATCACAAACGAACAATAGCTTGGAAACGAAACTATTAACAATAACAAAACCGAGTAAGGATATAAGAAACCTATTAAACAAGTGCAGTAAGGTGGTGTGCGTTGCTGCGCATATGTTTTATTTAGATTTTATTTGAATTATAACAATAAAAATAAAATTGTGCAAAATAAAATATTTAAACATCATCGATATTCGTTTGTATTTGATTTACTTAGTAATTTGATACTAATTACAATAATTTAACAATCTTTGTGAAGCCGGTTATAAAAATAGATAATATAAATACATAAAATATTTTCGTTTAATATTTAAATATATAACTGATTAAAACGTGGCATTTTATAGGTGCCTATAAAATGAATCATACAAAGCTCAATATATTAACCTAACAGTTGATCTTTTAACAAAATTGTAATATTATGCTTTATTTGATTGTATTTCAATAAAAAAAATTATGATACATCCTTTTGAAAATAAATGTTTCATTTTATAAAAGTAGCTGTTGATTTAAGATAAAAGTAGATGTTAAATTAAGAGAATAGTTGGAGTTAAAAGTTATAATTTTTACACGTATTTAGATTTTATTTTTTTAAACAACTTTCATTAAACAAACTAGCAAAACGCTAGGCGAATAAAACAAAAATCAATTACATGGTAAAATAAGCTATTCGGCCCAACTAACTTTATACTTAGCTCTACGATTACAAATCCATAAAAACGCCACTTCTTTTATAACATCAACAAGCAGATTTCTTCGAGCATCTCCATTATTGAGCGTGATCGCATTCCGGTGCCGCCACATAATCCAAATCACTGTCATAACTACGGCCTCAATAATAATTTTCGATTTATTATTTAACGAACTAGAATCCACACTATCCAAAAATTCATCCAAATCTTCTACGTTCGTGTCAACAACTTGTAACCAATTCCCAATAGAACGCCACACATTTTTTGTGACATCACATTTCCAAAAAATATGCTCCGCATCTTCCACACCATCTCCACACATAACACATTTAAGGTCATCAAACATGATTCCTTTATGTAACAAATTCATTTTACAAGGAAACCGGTTTAAATTAATCTTCCAAAATAATATGTTCACTTTCCGCTGAACTAACGAGTTCCATCTAGTCTGAACAACATGAGATGGCAATATAAGACTATCCACCCACCTTCTAGTACTCTTCACTTCATACCTCCCTTCGTCCTCAATGTCCCAAAACCAAGAATCCGGCTCATTAGATAACGATACCCCATTTATCAAACCGGTCAAAACTCCGACTTGTGCATCTTCTCGGCCTCCCCTAATATTCATACTCCACGCCCACTGAACAACACCGTCCCTCAACCTGTCTGATACCGAACAATCTTTATCAACTTCGAGCAAATAAATTCTAGGAAATACCGATCTCAACGGACGTTGACCCACCCATTTGTCCTTTCAAAATTTCGTGGATCTCCCGTCACCAACCCATCTATGTAAATGGGCTAAAAGATCCATGCCACCATCTTGAGATTTCCGAATCATCTTCAACAATTGGGCCCACGGTTGTGGCCCGGCAACTCGGTCATCAACAACATCCATCGCCCCATTCTCGCCATATATAGACTTAATCACATTTGACCATAAACTATCACCACTCTTCACAAATCTCCAAATCCACTTTAACACAAGGGCAATGTTAAAAGCATATAAACTACCAATGTCAAGCCCTCCATTTTGTTTAGAGGCCAAAACCAGATCCCAGTTAACCCAGTGAATCTTCCTTTTTTCCTCGGTACCACCCCAAAAGAAAGAAGCTCTCAACTTCTCTAATCCCGTAGCAACAACTTTGGGCATAACAAACATAGACATATAATATATGCCCATCCCACCCAACATCGATTTTAAAAGCATAGAACGCCCAACTACCGATAAAGTGCTTACCTTCCACCCCGCAATTGTTTCTTGAATCTATCAAACAACACCTCCCAATTATTCTTCTTAGACATACAAGCCCTAACCGGGAGGCCTAGATACATAAATCGTAATTTACCATTACACACCCCAATTCTGTTTGACATCTCAATCACTTCTCCATCCGGAACCTCGATCCCATAAAGATTAGATTTATGAAAATTAATCTTCAACCCCGACGCCATATAAAAATAATGTAAAATAATAATGAGTTTTTGCAAATTGTTAAGCGACCATTCACCCATGAAAATAACATCATTCGCATACAATAAATGAGAAATAATAACCAAATCCTCTTTGACTTTTATACCTTTAAATATCTGATGAGAAATCGCGTCTTCCATGGCGACATGAAGCCCTTCCATAGCAATAATAAACAGAAAAGGTGAAAGAGGATCACCTTGACGAAGACCTCTTTCAAGTTTAAATTCTTTAGAAGCATTGTTGTTTAACATAACCGAGGCCCTGGAAGACTGAAGAATAGCCTTGATCCACTTTCGCCACTTCTCCAGGAAATTCATGAACTCCATCATCCGATCCAAATACTCCCAGCTTATAGAATCATAAGCTTTTTCAAAATCTATCTTTAGAACCATAGCACTCTTTATCTTCTTTTTGTACCAAGCTATAATTTCATTATAAATCATCGGGCCATCTAGAATTTGACGACCCTGCACAAACGCCGACTGTTCACTACTAACCACCGAATCTACCACCAAAGCAAGCCTCATAGCTAACAATTTAGCTATAATTTTGTATTGAACACCGATGAGGCTGATTGGGCGGTAGTCAGAAACTGCCATCGGGTTTATCAATTTGGGAATCAAAGTGATAAAAGAAGAGTTGCACCCTGTCGGAATGAAACTTGTTTCAAAAAACTCAACAACAAAATTAAAAATATCATTTTTAATTAAATCCCAATTTTTTTTAATAAATGCAACAGAAAAACCGTCGGGCCCGGGGGCCTTGTCGTTTCCGCAGCTCCAAACTACCCGCTTCAACTCGCACATCGTAATTGGCTCTACCAGCATGTTCGAACTGTCTTCGGACAAACTTTTAAATTTGTCACTCCGTCTCGCCACTTTAATCACCGGAACACTTTTAAACTTGTTTTCATAATAATTGAGAAAAACGACTTTCACCATCGGAGGAGATGTGATCCAATCACCATTTTGCTTCACGCCCGGATCATAGAATGCCTTCTCTTACTATTAATAATACCATAACCCACTTAATTTTTGCTTTATGAGATAAGTCTTTCCACTCTTTGACGTCCAATTTATATAATTCTAATTTAGTATTTTTCCTCTCTACTAGCTCCTCGTCAGAGGTCAAACCAGTCTCCATCTTCTGTTCTATATCAGCAATCTGCGCGATCAATTTTTTCCTATTTTCAACCAAAACCGTGTTTTTAACCCTCCACCAAACCTTACATTTCTCTTTTAACAGTTTTAACTTGTCTTTGAACCGAATAAAATGGTTGCTACTTGAGCTCTCCACTTGCGTCTCCCATGACTCCTTGACCATATCCGCAAACGTATCTTCATCCATCCATGAATTAAAGTGTGTTAATGTAATTCCCCTTGAATGAGGGAGACACGATGTTATTGATATATATATAAACGAGTGTTACAATGTATATTCCTAATTTACTGGGATTTGATTGAGGAATATATGGCCTATAACTAATATATTAACTACACAATAAATACATAATATTTGGCCTCTATAACCCCCCGCAAGCGAATAGGGCGATGGTCCAACTCGAAGCATGGAGCGAAAATCTTCAAATAATGGCCGAGGTAGGCTCTTGGTGAATATATCCGCGAGTTGCAAGTGTGTTGAAACATACTTGGTGTGGAGTTTACCAGAAAGTACAAGATCGCGAACAAAATGATAATCAATATCGATGTGTTTAGCACGCTTATGAGATATTGGATTTTGACTTAAGAAAAGTGCACTACGGTTATCGCATAACAGTGTTGGTCTTCCGGCTGGTAAAACATGAAGCTCTCGTAGAAGATGAGTAATCCATATAATCTCAGAAGCGGTGTTGGCGAGGGCTCGATATTCCGACTCACAACTAGAGCGAGAGACGGTTGGTTGCTTTTTAGCACTCCATGAAACAAGATTACCACCAATAAAGATGGAGTAACCATAAGTAGAACGTTGGGTCTCTATACAACGAGCCCAATCAGCATCAGAATACCCCAAAATGGTGGGAGAATTAGCGTGTGAAAACGTGAGACCAAAGGATATAGTTCCTTTGACAAATCTAAGTATTCTTTTCACTGCTTGAAAATGATCTTCCATTGGGTTATGCAAAAATTGACTAACTTGATTAACGACATAAGAAAGATCGGGTCTTGTGATGGTGAGATATTGGAGAGCACCAACCAAGGATCGGTAATGTGTAGGATCATGATAGGGAGTGCCTTGGCTCGTAAAATATGTGGACGTTGATAGGGGTGTGGAGACCGGTTTTGTATCCAAAAGTTTGGCCCGAGTTAAAACATCATAAGCATACTTTGATTGACTTAGAAAAAGACCATTTTTAAGAGTTTGAACTTCAAGGCCAAGAAAGTAATTCAAATTACCGAGGTCGGTGATTGAGAATTCTTTGTTGAGCCGGTTGATAAAAGTATGAAGAAGTGTGTCATTGTTGCCGGTTAACATAATATCATCCACATACACCAATAAATAGTAATGACGAACCCTTTTTAAAAATAAAAAGAGAAGTATCGATACGACTACAAGTGAAACCAAGGCTAACGAGAAACGAGCTTAAGCGTTGAAACCATGCTCTTGGTGCTTGTTTGAGACCATAAAGGGCCTTCTTTAGGCGGCAAACATGATTTGGGTATTTTGAATCAACAAAACCCGGTGGTTGTTCCATGTAAACAACATCCGATAAGTCACCATTTAAGAAGGCATTTTTAACATCCAACTGACGAAGAGACCATTTGTTGAGAACACTAATGGACAAGACTGTGTGTATAGTGGATGCTTTAACTACGGGGCTAAAAGTAGCTGAGTAATCAAGGCCCGGGACTTGAGTGAACCCTTGAGCAACCAAACGTGCTTTGTATTTATCAAGTGTGCCATCCGAACAAAATTTGGTTCGAAACACCCATTTAGAACCAACAATATTGTAAGTAGAAGGCCTAGGAACAAGATGACATGTATTGTTAGCATGCAAAGCATTCATTTCTTCTTGCATTGCGGAATACCATTTAGGGTCTTTATAAGCGGATTTAAATCCCCGGGGTTCTTTAGCAGCAAAAAGAGTCTGATGTAGTACCGAACAAGATAAATTAACGATGTGGCGATGTTTATAAATGCCATGTTTCGAGCGGGTGATCATGGGGTGTCCGGATTGGGTTGCGTCCGGAGGATTGGGTTGGGGAGCAATTTGTTCGGTTGGAGGAGGGGGAACGTTGGACTGATCAGGAACGGTGGGAGGTTCGGGTGAGTGAGGTGGTGGCGAAGGTGGTTGTGGGGATGGCGGGGGAGATGGTGTAGGTGATGACGGGTGTGGTAATTGTGTGGGAGGTGATTGAGGTGGTAAGTCATTTTGTGGAAGGGTATTTATGTGGTTTTGGTTTAAAGATAAGGGTGAATTTATTTGGTTTGGGGCTGTGTCAGAACAGTGGGGACAAGGGACGGTTTGGGTGGGATTTATTTGTTTGGGTGTTGTAGTGTCGGGTATAGAAATTTGTGAGGGGGGGGGGGTATGTCATCACAATAAGTGGTGAGGAGGAGTTCAGCGGATGGTGTGGATGATTTGGAACCCGTGTATGGAAAAACGGTTTCATCAAATTGCGCATGACACGTTGTGTATACCCGATTGCTTTGCAAATTAAGACACCGGTACCCCTTGTATTGAGTGCTATATCCAATAAAAACACATGGAGAGGTTCCGGGTGCAAGTTTGTGTTTGGAATAGTTGCGAAGATAAGGATAAACACAACTACCGAAGACCCTAAAATTACCATAATTTGGTGTTGTTTTAAACAATAATTCATAAGGTGACTTATAATCAAGAACTTTTGTTGGCAATCGATTAATAATGTATGTAGCAGAGCTAAAAGCATATACCCAAAGAGAAGCGGGAATATGAGCATTAAACATCATTGCCAAGCCCGTCTCGGTGATGTGACGGTGTTTACGTTCGGCCCGACCATTTTGGTGTGGTGTATGGGGACATGATAATTGATGATGCGTCCCATTGTTTATAAAAAGAGCACAGACTTGATTTTTTGTAAATTCCGTGCCCCGTCGGATTGAAAAACCTTAATCTTGCATGTAAATTGTGTTTGAACCAATGCGACAAAATTCTCAAGTACTTAAAAAAAATCTGATGTGAGTTTTAATGGATAGAACCAAGTAGACCTGGAAAAATCATCAACAAATATGGCATAATAACGATATCCATCAATGGACATAACCGGGGAGGGACCCCACAAATCACAATGAATTAAATCCAAAACATTTAAAGCACGTCTAGTATTAGTAGCAAAAGGTAACTTTTTGCTTTTAGACATTTGACAAGAAGAACATAATGTTGGGGTTGGCAAAACAGAAGTAATAGTTAGACAACCCATTTTATTTAAACAAGAAATAACATCATGGGAAACATGTCCCAAACGATTGTGCCAAAGTTCAAAAGATGCTTTTAAACGTCGTGATGAAAGATTTGCCAAAAATGCATGTTGACCGGAGTCTAGAACATACAAGCCATTTTTATGATGCCCTTTTGCTAGTGTCGCCTTTGAACGTCGGTTCTGAATAAAAAATAATGGATCAGAAAATAATACATCAACGAAATTATCTTGCGTAAGTTTGCTAACCGAGAGCAAGTTTTTGGTAAGTTGTGGAACCACAAGGACATCTTTCAAAGCAATATTTGGATATAAATGTGATCGGCAAATATGAGATATATAAGCATCATTACCATTACCAAAATAAACAGTTTCATTACCGGTGTAGGTCGTGGCCGAATCCAAGTGAGAAGAGGATTGTGTCATATGTGATGACGCAGCTGTATCGACATACCAATCTGGTTCGTTTGTAGAACATTGAGCCGTAAAGGCTTGAGCCAAATTTGCATCTACCTGTTGAGGACGGTGAGCAAAGGTTTGAAGATCGGGACAACTAGAAGCATAGTGTCCGTCCTTACGACATAATTGACAGTGAGGGGGACGTTTAAAATTACGACCACGTCCCCGAGATGAATTACTGCCACCACGGTATGATGAACGCCCACCGTTACGACCTTTAGAAACATAAGAACCATGGGTATTATTAGCAACGAACGCAACATGAGCAACAACAGAATCATTGAGAGATTGTAAAAATAATTCATGACTCTCGGCCTGTGATACTCGGTCTCGATAGGTGGGTTTCGGTTGGAGAAGACGCTGAGTTGTGGAAAAAGTCTCGAAGGCAGAACCGAGACCACATAAAAACCAGTGATGCTTATCAATTTCATCTAAAGAATGACCGATGGCGTTTAATTGATCACAAATTGCTTTGAAATTTTTGGCATAATCACCAACAGTTGATGTACCTTTCTTTATAGTGCGAATAGAATCCCGAAGTGTGTGCATACGTTCAACAGAGACGTGACTGTAGGCTGCTTTAAGAGCAGTCCAGATTGCGTTCGAGGTTGTGTGGCCAAGGGTTTCGGCCATAGCTTCTTCTGACAAGGAAGCTTGAATTAAGATACGGGCTCTTTGATCTCCGGTGACCCAAGCAGTGTACGCTGGATTCAGAGCAGAGATGTTATCGGTGGTGACAGTTTGTGGAGCTTTCGGGATAGAACCGTCAATGTAACCGGCGAGATTATGATACGATAGTAAAGGAAGAAGTTGATTCTTCCATAGCAAATAGTTTGTTGATGAGAGTTTAAAGGTTATCATATGGAGAATGGTAGCAAGAGGAAGAGGTGAATCGGTATTATCGGCTGCCATTAATGAAGAAGACAGAAGCAGATCGATAAAGCAGGGATACAAGATGGGAAAAAAACGACGGCTGCCATGAAAAATAGGGTTTAGGCTGATACCATGTGTTAATGTAATTCCCCTTGCATGAGGGAGACGTTATGTTATTGATATATATAAACAAGTGTTACAATGTATATTCCTAATTTACAGGGATTTGATTGAGGAATATATGGCCTACAATTAATATATTAACTACACAATAAATACATAATATTCGGTCTCTATTATAAAGAATCTAAATACATGAGGACCATAATCAACAGATTCTTGAGCTAACACAATCGGTCTATGATCCGATATTATATCATTCATAACGTTAGCTACTAAATCCGTACAGACCTCAGAGACACCTTCCGTAACAAAAAAACGATCCAATTTACTCATTTTCCTGCCATCCGAACTTAATCTCGTATACGTGGACCCCCCCCCCCCCTAGGAACTTCTAATAAACTAGTTGAATCAATAAAAGTATTAAAATCATTGATTTCCCTCTCATCTTTAACACACCCCCATCTTTCACCCTCTTCCCGAACCGCTTTAAAATCACCAAACATAATGTAAATTCCTTCATTAGAGACTATATAATTACTAATAAATTCCCACAATCTTCTTTTATCACTATTACTTTGTGGAGCATACACGTTTCCCATAATACACTTAACCTTATTAATTTTCCATTCCCCATGCACAAATAGCACATTCTGAACGCTAACAATATGCGACCTTATGAACAAATTCGGATCCCAAACTGAAAGAATACCACCCGAAGCTCCAACCGCACTACTTAACGCAAAATCAAAAGACATATTACCCCAAATCTGCTTAATCATAAATAAATCAACCTTAGAAATTCTCGTTTCTTGGACTCCTAAAAACGCCACCTTATATTTATTACCTAAACCGCCGATTCGTTTCCTCTTAACACTATCGCCAATACCACATGCGTTTATGGACATAATATTCGTAAACAACCTTTCTCTTCTCCCATACGTTTCATCATTCTCTCTAGCGAACTTTGACACCCTTCCATATCATGCCCCATAGCCCGACCAATGTCAATATATTGATTCAAATCATCAATCAAAGAAACCATTTTACCATTATTTTTTATAAACCCTGTCGATGTACACGAGTTTTCCTTGGACATATTTTGAGTGACCTTTTTAGCTTTATGACCATCCTGTTTCTTATTATCAAAGATCTTCTCAAAACCTGGGGGTTTTGACAAAAATGACTGCTGTTCCACTACTACTTCTTCTCTCGCTACAAAATCATTACCGTCATTCTCCTTATTCGTGACACTGTTCGCATTTGATGCCTCGCACTCATCATCTACTACAAACCCGACGTCAACTTCCTTTTCTATATTCGCACCCGCATTACTTTCTTGCGCACCATTTCTCTCCTCTCCATCTGCATTAGAATCAATCTCCTCTTCCGACTCGGAGTTCCCATCTTGAGATATGGGGCCCTCCTCTTCGGCACCTTTACTTTCATCTTCCACGCTTCTCATATTTGGTTGCCAAAGTGCAATTTCATACACCCACTCGTTATACTTATAACTATCAATCATCACCTCCACTTCTTCATTTATCTTCCTACCTATCTTTGTTCGAATGCATGCTTTTCCGGTACCTCCTTCCCCACTTTCCTCATCCACAAACATCACTTCGCCCCAACCTTTTATTATTTTCTTGATCGAATTAACGGTACCCGCCAACAATGGTAGTCCATCAATACGAACCCATGCCACCTTGTCGTCCACTACAAAGTTGTTATCTAACGACCGTAGCTGTGTGAAATAAAACATCATGTCCCCATGTTTTTTGAACTTTTCACACGCCCTTCTGTCATCATATTCCATCCAAACCCATGAACCACCAATATATTGAAAATCAATATCAGAAAAACCCTCTTTCACACACACCAGCTTGATATTTTCGATCAAAGTTAGCTCCCTGACCTTGCCCAGCAGAATTACCCCTTCGTCGTTAATGGACGAAACGTCTTGTTTATCCAACGTGATAACCGGTTTTTTCTTCTCAACATAGATTTATTTTTGGCTATGGTTATCACGTTTCCCCATCTGTCTCAGAATATCCGGTTTATTCTTAAAAAGATCTATAAACTTCCGACCTCTATTTGTTTCAGCGCTTTTCATGATCACAGTTTCAGGCCGATCAGTTTCTGGTCTCGATTCCTGCATTGGTTTACGATCAAAACGGGACTTGGATGCAAACAAGTGATACGAACCGTACCATGCAGCATTCATCCGTTCAATAATTGAATCGACACTATCAACCCTAATATAGCGAACAAATGCAAATCTACGGCCAATTTTCGATAATTTTTTGGGAATAAAAGCATCAGCAACTGTTCCAAATACCTGCATTGCCTTCCATAAATCATTCTCGTCCCAAGAATTTGGGAAATTTGTAACGTAAAACGACTGCGCGATATGTTTCAGGTCCAAACCTTCTCTCCGGTACCATGAACTGTGGTTCCCAGCATTGTTCGACCCACTTTTTTGAGTATACGATCTCGACATCGCCAGCCCAACCCTTCCCCCACCCACCCCCGTCGCCGGAGATAGCCGGAAGCACGATCGGACGAAGAAACCCTAGGAGCGGCAAAAATTTGCCAAACCCTAGAGTGCGATTATAAATAATTTAGATTTTATTAAATAGATATTTGTTTTTTCTTAAGAACTAAAATGTTTTATCTATCAAGTTTCATGTTTATGCAAATATAGTTGGAGTTAAATGTTATACTCCCTCCGTCCCACAAAAAAATTCTCATTTCTTCTAAAGCTTTTGTCCCACAAAAAAGTTCCAATTTCTCACATTTGGTGGGTTGCACATAATAAAATACTATTTTTATTAAGAACTCATCAATAATATCCACTAATTATCTTTCTTTCTCTAAACCAACATAATATTTTAATCAAAATAATACCAATGATCCCACCACTAACTATCACCTAAAATCTTGTGCCAAAGGAAAATGATAACTTTTTTCTGGGACGGAGGGAATATTTAATAATACAAAGATATGAAGTATTGTAATTTTATAATCGGCCTTGATCATATTTATTTCAATATTGTTATGTATGACAGACTTTTTAGAAAAAATATATATCATTTCATATAATTGAAAAACAAATTGAGATAGCATTCACACTTATTTTTTTCATTAGTAAATAATAGAAGTATAGGGCTAAAAGAAAAAATTTCAAAATATTTATAGAACCACACCCTATTTTAAGGGGTTTTAAAAACTTCCGACCATCATATGGGTTTTTTTTAAGACATTTCCAATCATCCGTAAATATCTAAACATTTATAAAACCACACCCTATTTTAGGAGGGTTTTAAAAACTTCTAACCATCATAGGGGGTTTCTTTAAACATATCCAATCATCCGTTTTGTGTTAAAGATATCCCGTTAGAGCATCTCCAATGGTAGCTTTTTTAAAATCTTATTACTATTACAATAAGCTTTTTGTATGACTTTTTACCATTGGAATTGTGAGTTTTTATAAAAGCTTATTGTAAAGACTTTTTTTCCTACTAAGCTTTTAATGGATTTTCAATATTTGTCATTTTTAGTCCCCTATGTATAATAGTCTTTCATTTTAAACCTTAGATATATTGTACATAAATTCTTTATTATATTTTTATTTGTTAATAAATATATTATATAATATTTAGTGTCAATTATTATAATATATTTGTATGAGATATTTTAAAAAATAATATATTTAGTAAGGATATTATAATGAATTGGCTTATTCGAAAAAAACCTTGTTCTTTGGAAGATCTATCTCGTGTCTGGTACTGCACATTTCCACTCTGCAAGAACTCCGAATCATTCTCTTGAAGCTCATCCTCTTCATCATAAATGATGAGCTTGCCCCGAATTGACCTGGACCAATAGGGAAATCCCAATTCATGGGCCTTTCGATACAATCAAATAGAAAGCCCCAAGGGCGCCATATTCTAGGAGCCCTGAATAAATCCTCCTTTATCTGTTGCCGGTCGAGGGCTCCTTCTCCTTTCCCCTTTTCAAACTCCGATTCGTCTTTTTCATAGAGAAATCTCTGATCAAGGATATAACAAGATCCATTTCGCTAAAAAGTGTCAAATTATATAAGGGGTATTTATAAAACATTTAAGATAGATAAAGGTAAATTAGAAATATTGTAATAGAAAAAGCTTTTAGAAAGGTTAACTATTGGAGATGTTATTTATGTAAAGGTTTTTGGTGAGTAGATTGTTGATGTGTCAAAAGTAATAAGCTATTGTGAGGTTAACCATTGGGATGCTTTTACAATTCCTAAAATGGTGAATCTTGATTGGACAAAAAGCAAACAGAGTTTTAAAATGAAGAGTGATGTTGAATGGGAAATGTATTATAAGGACAATAAGTTCAAAACAAAAACCGTAAATAATTAAAATACCATTTTGGCCCCTACGTATGGCCAAGTTACCTAAAAAAAAGTGAAATTAACTCAAATTACATAGGTAATGAAGATGGTAATAAGTCTTGATTTTGTTATACACGTTGAATGACCTGTCCATTATGTAACTTTTAATGTATATTGTCTTTTATGTTAAATCTACAGATGTTTATTTAACTTTATTGATAATTTGTTGTCATGATAGTCTATGTCTTCTTGTTTACTTACACATATGTTGATGATAAAAATAGACCAATCAAACATCCAACACCACATTTTCTTATTAATGGTTGAATAAGTGTTACGAGTTTAATGATGCACACGTGCATTGTACAACAACTTTCATGGGTTCTTATATGTTGTCATTGTCTATGCGTTGGACTTAAATTGATTTTAAGTCGCTACCCATACTCTATCTAGTATCTATCTTGCATTTGCATTGTATTATTACGTTGAATGCACCAATGCTATCATGACAATTGTTTTTTTTTAAAAAAAAAACCTAGTTCAGACTTATTTCGCGAGCCGATTAATCCCAAGGTGAGTATCTGCTAAAAGAGGCGGTGCACAAGAAAATACAACCTAAAGGTATGCATATAAGGCGAATCATGTGGGCACGACTAGAATACTAAGAAAACGAAGAAAATCGTTGCATGACAAAGGCAATGAGGGGTAAAAGGACCGGAAATCAACCATTTTCCATTAACTAAAGCATGGTAAGTTTAGGGTTCGGAAAACATTTGGTACAATCATACATCATAATTTATGAGATCATACATATTTTATATTAATTTATGACTTTAGGATATGTGTATATACATGGCATCACACATTTTTTGTTTTTACCATTTATTTTGCCGGAGGTTTTTCGAGAAAAAATCTCTCTAGTAAAGGTATGACTGTACATATCTCACTTCCTTCATACTCTGCGTTTTGCTATACGTTATGAAATCGTGCCATACACTAAATTAATTATGTATATATTGTATCAAATACAAACGACGTATTGTTTTTCTCGCAATCTTTGTTGGGTTCTATAAAATGACAAAGAATAAGTTGAAATTTTAAAAGATGGATATGGATACATGCGGGGTTCGGCTTTGGGAATTTTGTGGCCACAAATCTTATCCAAATGGTTTTATACGTGTATGTACCCGTCGGTAATGTATAGACAATATATACTTATATAATTTGCTTTAAATGTAAATTATGTTACGTAAAGTAATTTATATAGTTTAGAAATCACTATCCTTTTAAGTAAACTCAACACAATCCAATTTATTATTGTCAATTTAAATATTTTATAAAATACACATGGGTTGATTTTGTGGCATGTGAGAACAAAGGGCTACTTTGGCATGTATTAAAGGGCGTGGGGCAGCTCAATGAAAATTTTGATTGAAGGGTGAATCAAGTGTTCATCTTTATGGGGACATTTGTGTGTGACCCATCCATGTGTACACATGCACCCCTTACTGCCCCTATTTTTCAAAACCATTACAATTTGATCATCATAAGTCACTCTTTTCCTGCTATCTATTTTCTTTATAAATACAAAATAGAATCAATTTTGATGAATAAACTTTCGCCATTCGTGTATTGGCCGATGAATCACAATACACCGAAAATACATAAAAGTATGAGCTTCAAACATTAGATCGATAACTAGAGCACTTAGTTACACATGCTTGTTATGTCTTCTTTAAACTTGACTTCTAACTTGCTTTTCGAGCCCACTAATCCTAGGGTGATTATCTGTCAGGATCGAATAACTAAAACAAGTTATTGCCAATCCAGATCTACTAATAACAAGAAGTTGCAGCGGATCAACACTTGTATTAATATCTTAAGAACAATAGAATACTGTATATTGAACGAACAATGAACAATAATATTAAGAACACAGTGATTCACAAAAAGCTTCAATGTATATTATTGATTAACAATACACACGTACGTTTACAATTCGTAAGGAACTATATATAATAGTCCTTGAAGCCTAACTATTTACCCTAGTTATTCTAGGACTTGATTTACATCGAATTATAAAAGATATACATTAAATAACATTCTATAACTAACTCTGTGAAGATCTCGGACTTGATTTGCTTCATAAACGCGTACCAGTAGTAACTGCAATCACCAGTAGTAAATATGCATCGTCAGTAGTAACTCTGGTAATCAGTAGTAAGTCCAAAACCAACGTCAGTAGTAACTACTAATGATCAGTAGTATCTTCGATATGTGCATGATCAGTAGTAACTTAGTTATAGACTTCACCAGTATCAACTCATCAGTAACAAGTGTTTCTGCCCCATCAGTAGTAATCATAGTCTTTATCAGTAGTAACTATGATCAGTACTAACTGCATCATCAGTAATAAGTTGAACTGTGATTTGTTCCAACAATCTCCCCCTAAACTTATTGATTCTCTTTCAATCAATCAAGTTTCTTTTGTTCTTCTTCTTCCCTCTTTCTTTTCTCTAGGGTTCTTTGATTATGTTGCTTTCTTTGTTCAATGATGTATTTGCTGTTTTTCTTTGTAAAATAGGTCAATTTATTTTGGAACATTACAGCATCAAATGGTCTCATCATTGTGTTTGTGAATATCTGATACATGATCTTATCAGAATGTCGATATTCTTTTTCATACAAGTATAGCTCACATTTCTTGCTTGATCTTTCAAAGAAGTACATATTTGCAGTTGGGAGTACATTCCAAGCATACACATTTTCTGGATTTGTAAATAGTTCTGGGTAGTTATCTGGATAAAATGCAGCATCAATCATTCTTGTTAAATATCCAGCACCAGACTCTTTCCATGATTTCTTTGTCATCCTTGGTTTTCCAATGATCAGAAGTTTGAGTACATCACTTCTTGAACAGGATCTAATCAATGGTAACCATCCAGTAAATCTTTGAACAGCTTTGTCTTCCCTTATAATTTCTATTACATTATTAGGCATAACTCTCCAATTGATGATTGTATTGTTTTGAATGGGAGCAACTGGTACTTCAAGAACATGAATAATTTGTTCTGTATTTGATTTCTTTTGAGCACTCTGTTCTTGAGTAAGAGCCTTTCTTTTCTTGGTTTGGGGAGTTGAGGATTCACCAGTAGTTGATATACTACCAGTTTGAATTAACCTTGGACTTATTGGAATTAAGGCTTTTGATTTCTTTTCTTCTTCAGCTTCTTGTTCAGCCAATTCTTTCTTCTTGGCAGTACAATATTTCTCTATAATTGTGATCATCTTCATTCTGCCAAAGGACTTTGCACTGTGCCCTTTTGATTTCAGAAATTCAATCATATTTGTCTTCTGTTCAAACACATCATCTGTTAATTCACTTTTTGTTCTTTTACATTCAGATACCAGATCTTCAAGACAGTTTAGATGTTCTTCTTCAACTTTTCTAAGTCTTTTAAATTCTGCTTTTTGAGCTTCTAACTGAATATCTTTTATTTGAACATGTACTTCAGCTTCTTGAGATTTTTGAGTTTTTGATCTTTCATTTTTAGCCTTCTTTTTCTTTTCTTCAAGAGCTTGATACATAGCCACCTTTTCTAAGTATCTCTTGTGTTTCACCTTCCATCTTGATTGTTTTTCAGCTCTGACAAGATTGATTTTGTTCACCATGTGGTGACCTAGTGCTCTGTTAGGGTAATATTCATCATAAATTTCTTTTCCCTTTCCAATACAAGCTGGAAATATAGATGGAGGTGGAGTGTATTTCATATCAGGAATACCTCTGATTATTATTGATGGAGAAAACAATCTAAGTTCATTTTCTGGAAGAATCTTTGGATGTTGAGGAAGTGTGCATTCATCTACTTCAAACCAGTTCACATTATCATCAATGTCAGGTATGATAAGTGGTTGATCAGGTGTTGGTGGTTTGGTGATGATGACATAATGTTCCCATTCAATTAGCTCTGGGATCTCTTGTTCTTCCTCTTCAGTAGTAACCAAGGTAGTTACTACTGGTGTGGCTTCAGGAGTTACTACTGATAGGGAATCAGTAGTGTTTGGTGCAGTTGTTTCCTCTTCTTGATTTACTACTGCTATAACATCAGTAGTATTAGGAGTTACTACTGATACTTCTTGTTGAGCTTGTTCTTCCATAGGAGCAGTAGTAGTAGCCTCATCATCAATATTCATCGTTTCTAGGCCTTCATCATTAACCTGGCCTTCATCAACTTTTGTTTCTTTGAGATTGAGGAGAGAAGTTGCTGCTGCTGCAATGGATTCATCTATCATACTTTGAATGTTGTCCTTCTCCCCCTTAGTGAGCTCAACTGGTGGAGCTTCACTGTTAGCAATCTTCCTTTTCAATTTCCTTATGATCTTTGTTTGTTGAAGAAGCTTGTGCTCATACATCTTCATTCGTCTGTTGATTGTGTTTATATGCTTTTTCATGTATGTCATTGTTTTTCCTTTATTGGTGAGATATGTAAGGCAGTCATGTACAGTGGATTCAAGGTATTCCAACCTATCCGTCAATTGTGTTTGTTTAATACTGCCCTCACTCCATCTAGCAAGATCATCGGGCTCACTAACAGGTACATTGGCTTTAAGGTTTTCCATCCTTTCCGTCAAATCAATGGTTTCAGTTCTACCCTCATCACTTCTTGGTGATGAAATGGGTTGTTTGGACACTCTCTTCTTCCTAGAAGAAGCAGTAGTGCCCCCCCCGTTTGGTTTCTTGGCACCGGGGTCCTCTTAGTGCTTCCTCAAAAGAGTCATCACTAAGAGTTGCCGAGGTCTGGGTCTTATTGATGTTCTCACTGTCCTGTGCACCCACCTTTGGGGCATCAGTAGTGAGAGCCCTTTCCTCATGACCTCTCTCCTCCTGTGAGGTCAACTCTTGGAGCCTGGGGTGTGACTCATTTTGTCCCCTGGTGTCCTTGAAGGAAGTTTTCTTCCTTTTATAAATGGTGGATATGTTTTGGGTTACATTTGGTAGGTCTTCCACAGAGTGAAGAGTAGCACTCTGAGGATTTATTTCATGTTCCTGGGACACATTCAGGACATCTAATTGGGTGGTTGATTGAGTGACTATTTGGGGTTGTGTTTGGGTTTCATTTGGGGGTGATGGAGTGGGTTGAGGTTCAATTGGGGCTGTGTCTTTGATTGAACCTTCTCCAAGGTTTTGTTGATCTTTGATCATGTTAGGAAACAGAGGGGTTTCCTTTCCCGAAAATTTAAATTGTTTTCTCATATTTGAGAAAACTTTCTTGTTCAACTCTGGAGTTATAAAGATGTTTTTAGGAGTTGACAAGTTTTGTAATTCACAATTTAAAACATGTTGAAGAAATCTGGGATACATTAAAAATTTTGAAGTAGAAAGATTTCCCAACATTCCTTCAAAAATCATATTTAAAAAATTGAATACTTGGTCTGTGCATAAACAAACAACAGCAGATGCTATTGATTTGTTAAACTCATTCCAGGTACTTCTTTTGGGAGAAATACAATGTTGAATATTGTGTACAAGAAATTTCCATTGTGGGGAGAGAAGACCTTTTTGGAAAGTGACAATGTCAAGTCTTCCCTCATATCCCATTTTATTTAAAATTTCAACAATGTGTTCCTTAGGAAGAGAAAACATACCTTCATCGTCATGTAGTTGCAGATGGTGTCGGATGGATTGTTCAGTTATAATGATAGTTTTGCCATCCACGGTTGATTTGATCATAGACATAGTTGACCCTTCAGTTCTTTCAGCATTGGTCCAGAAGTTAACCAAGTGTTGTTGATATGCTTTCGGATTTACAGTTAATGCAAACTTTATGTATGAGTTCTTCAAGAATTGTACGATTGGACGAAAGTCTTTCATTCCGTCTGGATTGCGTAGAAATGCACACATGTTGTGGAACTCTGAGTATTTGAGATTTGTATTAACGTTGAGGGATTGTAGAGTTGCCATTGCTTATGTATTTTGAGAAGTTTTGATCGTCTGATTTGAGAGAAACAAGCAAGAATGTTGTTACTGGTGCAGGGTTTATGATCGCGATTTAGGGTTTATCGAGAGGATTTTAGCAATTCGAATTGAGGATAATGCTAAACTAATCGACTTCAGCTATTTATATCTTACGATTTATCCTGCAAAAAGACTAAATTGCCCTTCGAAGTATAACACAACGGCTATTTTCATGGGGGTTAGGTTGGTAATTTGATAGTTTAAAGACCAGTAGTAAATTAGATGCCAGTAAGAAATGTCAGTAGTATCGACTCACATCAGTAGTAACTAGAGATTTTGACATCAGTAGTAACTATTGACATCAGTAGTAACTAATGAATTTCATTACTGACCTAACTTACACAGCCCTATCAGTAGTAACCACCAGCACACAAGACCAGTAGTATATGTGGATACCAGTAGTACTATCTTACCAGTAGTATTTGTGTATACCTAATACACACCAGTAGTAGTGACCTACCAGTAGTATTTTGTGCACATGACTACATACCCGTACAGCAGACCAAAGTCTAGCAGCTGGTTTTGAATCCAAAGTACTTGAGCACAACAAGCAGATGCAGCTACATACTCTGCCTCAGCAGTTGATGTTGATACATTTGTTTGTTTCTTGCATTGCCATGACACCAGTCTTGATCCAAAGAATTGACATCCACCAGTAGTGGACTTTCTATCTTGACATTCACCTCCATAGTCACTATCTGTGTAGGCTATGAGTTCAAAGGGTGAATCATGTGGATACCATATACCAAGTGTTGGTTTGCCTTTCAAGTATCTGATTATTCTTTTAACAGCCTGCAAGTGTAATTCTTTATGTCTTGCTTGATATCTTGCACACACACAAACACTATACATAATGTCAGGTCTTGATGCAGTTAAGTACATCAAAGAGCCTATCATTGATCTATATAAGTGTTCATCTACATCCTCCCCCTCAGCATCAGGATGTAGGTGTTTGTGTGTTTCCATTGGTGTACTTGCACTCTTGCAGTCTTTCATATCAAACTTCTCCAAGATGTCTTTAACATATTTTGATTGGTTTATCAAAATACCATCTGTTCTTTGATTGACTTGGAGTCCAAGGAAGAAGTTCATTGGACCCATGGAGCTCATCTTGAATTTGATTTGCATGAGATTTTCAAACTCTTTACACAATGAATCATTTATTGATCCAAAAATGATATCATCTACATAGATTTGCACCAGTAGTATATCATTTTTGACCTTTCTTGTAAACAGAGTTTTGTCAATTGCTCCTCTTTTAAAATCATTCTTCAGTAAGTATGATGATAATGTATCATACCATGCTCTTGGTGCCTGATGTAGGCCATATAGAGCTTTGTCTAGTTTGAATACATAGTCACCATGTTTTGGATCTTCAAAACCCGGAGGTTGGCATACATATACTTCTTCTTTAATTTTCCCATATAGGAAAGCACTCTTCACATCCATTTGATAGACTTTAAACTTCTTGAATGAAGCATATGCTAAGAAAATTCTTATTGCTTCAATTCTAGCAACAGGAGCATATACTTCATCATAGTCTATTCCTTCTTCTTGAGTGTATCCTTGGGCTACAATTCTGGCTTTGTTCTTGATCACTATACCTCTTTCATCTTTCTTGTTTCTAAAGATCCATCTTGTTCCAATGGCTCTTTTTCCTTTGGGTAGAGGTACAAGTGTCCAAACAGCTTGTAATTTGAATTGAAGGAGTTCTTCTTGTATTGCCTCAATCCAGTTTGAATCCTTCATTGCTTGTTGAATCTTCTTTGGTTCATCCTGAGACAGAAAACATTCAAACATACATTCATTAGCAATTAAACTTATGTTACACATGTTTGCAGTTAGACTTTTGTGTAATTTGCTTCTTGTCTGCATGCTTGAGTTCACATCACTAAGGACTTGATCCAAAGGATGATTCTTTTCAGTTCTGGTGCCATGAACTTTATCAACACCTAGTTGGTTTTCAAGATTGGACTCATTTGTCTCAGGAGATTGTTCCTCTTGAGGTTCTTCATTGTCATTGATGTTTGGTTCATCATCATTTACAGGTTCATAATTACTACTGGGATCAGTAGTATTTAAGTTGTTACTGGGATCAGTAGTATTTGAATTACTACTGTCCTCATTATCTGATTCACTACTGCTCCCAGAATCTGAGTTATTACTGTCCTCAGTATTAACTGTGGGAACAGTATCAACTACTATGTATCTCATCTCTTCTTGACCAGTATTAAAGGATGATGTTCCTTCCTTTTGAGAATGACAATTTGAATCACCTGCATTTAAATCCATGTTAGTGTTAAAGGATTTGGTTAGATTGTCTATGTTATATAGCCAATCTGGACCATTTCCTTGTTCATTAGGAATATTCTCATTAAAGGATACATTAATGCTTTCTTCAATAATCCTTAATCTTTTGTTGAACACTCTGTATGATTTGCTTTGAGTAGAGTATCCCACAAAGATTCCATCATCAGCTTTGCAGTCAAACTTACCAATTTGTTCTCTTGTAATCAAAATAGTACAAGGACAATCAAATGATTTTAAGAAACTTATGGAGGGTTTTCTTTTGTTAAAAAGTTCATATGGTGTTTTATGATGTGGCTTAACTATTAATACTCTGTTTTGTACATAACAGGCAGTATTAACAGCTTCAGCCCAAAAAGTAATTGGTAACTTTGAATCTGCTAACATTGATCTTGCTGCTTCAATGATGGTTCTATTTCTTCTTTCAGCTACACCATTTTGTTGAGGAGTTCTAGGTGAGCTGTATTGCCTGTCAATACCTTTAAGATCACAAAAGTTAATTAATTTAGCATTTTTAATTTCTGTGCCATTATCACATCTTATGGCTTTAACTTTTTGATCAGATGTGTTCTCCAGTTTCACAATTAAGTGCTTGATGAGTTCACTTGTTTCATCTTTTGTTCTGAGAAAGAAAACCCATGTATATCTGGAAAAGTCATCAGTAATAACAAGACAATATTGTTTCTTTCCAATACTCATTACATTTGTAGGTCCAAAAAGGTCCATATGTAAGAGTTGTAAAGGAACAGAAATAGAATTTACAATTTTGGACTTATGAGAAGACTTATGTTGTTTACCTTTTAGGCATGCAACACAGTGATGATCACACATGAACTGTTTTTGTGGTAATCCAATTACCAAATTCTTTCTTACTAAATTGTTCATATTTTTAAAGTTTGTGTGACACATCCTTCTATGCCAAAGTTCTGATTCAGTAGTGTTTGCCTTGGATATAAAGCAGTTGACCTCATTTGAAGAAATGAGTTCTCCCCTATATCCAGGCAATACACGTTATTTCTCCTTGGAGTTCTCAAAACTACATATTTTTCATCTAAAGCAAAATCAGGAGAAAGAATGATGCACTCAATGTCTGTGAAAAGAATCTTATTCTTTTTATCACATACTTGAGACACACTGACAAGATTTTATTTTAGCTCAGCTACATAAAATACATCATCAAAAGTAATTTTACCATTAGTAACTGTACCTTTGCCTGTAATCTTACCTCCCTTTGGGTTCTCACCAAAGGCCACATACCCACCATCAAATGACTTGAAATCTTTAAGAATTTGCAGATTTCCAGTCATGTGCCTTGAGCATCCACTATCAATGTGCCATGTTCTACCTTCTTCAGGGATCTGAATGCTCTGCACAAGTGAGTAAAAGATTAGTTAATTTTGGGAACCCAAGCTTTATATGTCTTGGGTTCATCCTTTGAGAAGTAAGATTTAGAAGATTTAATTTTAAACATTTTTGGTACCCATACCTGTTTAGTACTGGTGTTTTGTTTTACTACTGCCTTTTTGGATTTGTTACTGGTGTCTGACCTTGGTCTATACCCATTATATTTAGCTTTTAAATACTTTACTACTGATGGACCAGTAGTATTTGGGTATTTACCATGTTTAGGATGACCAGTAGTGTTTTTAACATGTGGTTTGGCAGCAGAAGTATTTTTAAAATTAGGGATTTTACCAGTAGTGTTTTGGTACTAGTACCTAACAGCATTGTAATTAGGGTTAGGATCAGTAGTAAACCTATTAAAGTTTCTACTGGTGTTGGAAAAATTAAAATATTGTTTATTTTGATTTGTTTTCCATTATTTTTGTAATAATTGCTGTTCTTTGGGCTTCCAACTCTTTTATTTTGCACAAACCTTGGTGCATTTCTTCCAAATTTTGGTGTTTCGGTTTTTTGAGATTTTGTTTTATTTACTACTGATGGATCTGTAGTAACTTTTAACTTTTGTGTTTTTGCTTTTTCTTTAGAATTTTTAAATTCTTTGAACTCTTTGCAGTTAATTGGATTGAAGTGACAATCCTTTGCTAAATGGTTTACTTTGTTGCAAATAACACATCTTAATTTTTTATCCTTAGCACCTTCAGGTTTTCTTTGATCTAAGAGTTGATTTTTATTTCTTTCATTTCCCCTTCTTAAAATTTTTGGTATATTTTCTGCATCATATTTAGGAGAGTCATCTTGACTTTGTGCTGTGTGAAAGCTTGTATCAATTGAGTCTGTGGTTTGATCATCATCAGAAGAATCATTTGATTCAGATGTTTCATTATTAGATTCAGTTTGATTTTCATTTTTTAATTCATTTATGATTCTTTCTGAACTATCTTTAAGTGGAGGAATGAATTTATATGGAGGTGGTACAGCATGATATCCCACTCCATGCACAACTTTTTCAGTGGTTTGATTACTTGTCAATTCATTGACAATTTGAGAGCTTCTTTCAAACTTTTTAATGGTTAATTTGTTTTGTTCTAATTCCATTTGAAATTCTTCTAGTTTGATCAAAGTTTCTTTTAATTTTAATTCAAGATGTTCTTTTTCATAAGTGGTTTGTAGCAATTCTTCTTTTATCTTTTGATCAGTTATTATATAAATTTTAATTTGATTTTCAAGATCAGCTATACAACCATTATATTCAATTCTTCTATTTCTATTTAGAATCATCTCTTCAAGTGTTTCTTTATTAAGTTTTTCTAAATCTTTATATGCTTTAATGCATTCAGGAGTGCAAGATTTAGAATGTACCTTAGCAGGAGGATCAGTGAAAGCCATGAGAGCTTGATTCTGTGCATGTTCCTCTGCTTGAAAGCTCCAATCATAGCCTTGTCCTTGTTGTGAAACAAGAGCAGTTGAGTTTGACCTCTTGTCTGGCTGAGGACATTCTTTAGCAAAGTGCCCAAGGTTGTTACAGTTGTAACATTTGACTTTAGTCTTGTCAAATCCAACCTTGTCACTTTTGTTGTAGTTCAGGTTTGTTCTACCAGTCCTCTTTAAGAACCTTTTGGTTCTTAGACTCAGCATGGCCATCTGCCACTTTAGATCCATCTCTTCAAGATCATCAGGATTCAATTGTTCCAAATCATCACTAATAAGTGCAGTATGCACATGAATAGTGAAGAACGATTCTCCTGCAGTATCTTCACAATCTGCAGCCTTTGCAGTTTCTTTACCTCTTCCTGTACTAGACACAAAAGCAGCATTGTTTGAGGATAAATTAGGAGTTTTAGAGCTTACCTCAGATTCAAACACCCTAAGCTCATTGTACAATTCATCCAGCTCTTTTTCTTCCAGGGCATCACCTTGTCTATATACGACTGTGTACATAGACCATTATTCTCCAAGAGATCTGAGAAATTTTCTGTTGACATCATCATTGTCTGGTTTCACACCAACTTGATTCAATTCACCAATGAGTTTGTTGAACCTATCAAAAGTTTGAGATAGGGATTCATTCATTTGGCCTTTGAAATTTTCAAATTCCTGATTTAGTACAGACTTCATGTTTCTTTTGGTGCTTTTGGTGCCAATAAATCTCTTTTCCAGTGCCTGCCACAACATCTTTGCATCATCATATTCAACAAAGAGATGTTGATAGTCATTAGGAATGGCCAGGAGAAGAGTGCTTAGAGCTTTGAGTTCGATTCCTCTGTCTTTCTTCTCCTTTTCACACTTGAGTTTGTCTGCTTCAGTTGCAGAACTTGTTGCTTGACCTTGAACGGTTTTGTTTCCTTCAACAACAACTTCCCACATGGAATAATCAGTAATAAGCATGTATTGCTTAATACGATTCTTCCACATTCCAAAGTTATTTGGAGTGAGTATAGGGATTTTATTTGCTTGAGTACTTTCATTGTTATCAGTCATGATTAACAATCTGTGTGTTTTAAAGATTAAAACTTTTTGTTGTTCTTAAAATTCGTAGATCTAGAACCAATAAGCTCTGATACCACTTGTCAGGATCTAATAACTAAAACAAGTTATTGCCAATCCAGATATACTAATAACAAGAAGTTGCAGCGGATCAACACTTGTATTAATATCTTAAGAACAATAGAATACTGTATATTGAACGAACAATGAACAATAATATTAAGAACACAGTGATTCACAAAAAGCTTCAATGTATATTATTGATTAACAATACACACGTACGTTTACAATTCGTAAGGAACTATATATAATTGTCCTTGAAGCCTAACTATTTACCCTAGTTATTCTAGGACTTGATTTACATCGAATTATAAAAGATATACATTAA
Source organism: Calendula officinalis (assembly GCA_963853835.1). NCBI lineage: Eukaryota > Viridiplantae > Streptophyta > Magnoliopsida > Asterales > Asteraceae > Calendula > Calendula officinalis. The sequence goes on along the minus strand of OY970821.1, from coordinate 16,356,846 downwards.
ATAACATTCTATAACTAACTCTGCGAAGATCTCGGACTTGATTTGCTTCATAAACGCGTACCAGTAGTAACTGCAATCACCAGTAGTAAATATGCATCATCAGTAGTAACTCTGGTAATCAGTAGTAAGTCCAAAACCAACGTCAGTAGTAACTACTAATGATCAGTAGTATCTTCGATATGTGCATGATCAGTAGTAACTTAGTTATAGACTTCACCAGTATCAACTCATCAGTAACAAGTGTTTCTGCCCCATCAGTAGTAATCATAGTCTTTATCAGTAGTAACTATGATCAGTACTAACTGCATCATCAGTAATAAGTTGAACTGTGATTTGTTCCAACATTATCCTCTTTACGGTTTTACCCGGAGTCCGTGCATGTCAATTTGTAAATATGTGAATATGCCAAAATCTAGATCTATGATAGTATTTTGTAATTTTTCGCAATTATAACAAGCATAGAAAGAGCTATTTCATGGTAGCATGTGTTTGCTTCCTACATCCTCATATAACATGCTTATTCCACAACTTGTGCAACCTTGTCTCCCATCACTTTTTGATATTGCCACCTAATATTTTGGATGAAAATAGTAATTTATTTGTTTACTATTTGTGCATGTTTATTTACCTACCTATTTAATGATGACAATTGTCAAAATTAAGAGATAATATGAGAAAAGAGAATTATTGAATTACACATGTCAAATTTGGAGATGGATATACACATAAATATACACAAATGATATGAACAAATATCATTTCTTATTTTATTATTATATAGTAGTATTAGTTTTAAAACTTGTTTAAAATTTAATAATAATCAATTATATAACTACATACATATAACATATATTACCTAGAAGATTAATTATATGCCACCTGTGGAAGACATATAGATCACTTGATAAGTGTGATGTATGTTGGTTCCTTCGCGTCATAAAAAAGGTATTTATGGTTAAATTATTGGCACAATAAATTACCTTCACGACTAAAACTTTATCGAATATAATTCACTAAAATTCTCTCTTCGGGATGGGAATTCAATTGCTTTTTGGTCGGATATTTGGACTAGCTACGTTCCATTATCTTCACTTTTTCACCGTCTCTATAAATTAGAGTTAAATCCTTTTTGTAAAGTGAAAGGCAGACTTTCTCTAGATGGTTGGAATTTCAATTGGAGAAGACCTGTTAGAGGAGGTATTGAGGAGGTTCAATTTCAAAATCTTTTGATTCTTATTCGGGATTATCGGTTACAAGAAGGTAAAGATAAAATAGTTTTGTCCCTTGGTGATTCATATGAATTCACCGTTGCCGACACAAGATTACACTACACATAAACAACTTTCTAGCTCCTGGTTTTTCGTATGTTTCGAAATGGTGTTCTTTAGTTCCTATTAAAATAAACATCTTCATATGGAGACTATCTTTGAATAGACTTCCTACTAGATTAAATTTATCTAAAAAAGGTCTAAAATTAAATTCAATCTTTTGTCCTACTTGTAACAGTGGGGTTAAATCAATTTCCCATACATTTTTTGGTTGTTCTTTAGCAACGGATATATGGTCAAGTATATCCAAATGGTGTGACGTCAAGTTACCCACTTTCGATTCTCTTATTGATTAGTGGGAGTTTTGTGATTCCCTTCTAAGCCGGAAATATCACCGTCTAAAGTTTCAAGTTATAGGGTTCACTACGTGTTGGATGATTTAAAGATTCAGAAATTCAACTGTGTTTGAAAAAGGAAAGCTACGTAAAATTGATATAGTAGATTATATTATATTATTTTCTTTTTCTTGGTTGTTTCATCGAAATCTTAAAATTAAGATTTCGTAGACTGACCGACTTAAGTTTCCTTTGTAATATTTTGTTTTAGTCTAGAAATTTGCTAGACTATAGTTTCTAATAAAAATGTTGTTAAAAAAAGGTGTGATGTTAATTTATGGAAATTAATTGTTTGGGATCAAGCATGTATCGACTTTCTGAATCACGTTACGGCTTATAAACTAAAAGGAGTGCTCACCATACTTTTTTAATTCATATATCACAAAGGCTAACACCTACCTATCCTTTGCAAGACTTAACTGTTGAACATTTATCGATATTTTGATGTGTTTTCAATCGATCTCTATTCATGTGGGGGATTATTGGAAAAAGTTGTGATAAATGAGATATCGAATCTCAAAGTATGGTGTTTGAAACAAGAAATCTTGAGTTGGGAGAGTATCACACATTGGAAAAAGTCCAAACCATTTGTTGGTTTATAAGGTTGGAAGTATGATAGAATATTAAATCCTTATACATGGGTTTTACCCCGCACGCCTATGCGCGCCGGGGGGGGGGGGGGGGGGGGGTGCAAATAATTTGGACCGAGTGGCCCGAAATGGCTTGAACTCATGTACGCTCGAGCGACCTGCGGACACGAATGCAGCTCCGAAATTACATCTCATCAACACTGAAGTTGTCTCGTACTGACCTTCTCAGTACTGATTTTTTCATAATGACCACCTTAGTACTGAACTGATCAATACTGACCTCCTCGCACGGAGTGTTCGACATGTACTGCGCTGCAATACTGACCTACGCTGACTGGATGCACTGACCTGCAGTACTGATCTGCTGCTCAGACTGCCTAGACTGAGCTGCAGCGCTGACTTCCTATACTGAGTTCCAATACTGACATGCAGCGCTGACTTCCAAAACTGAGTTCTCGTACTGACCTCCTAGACTGACCAGAAAGACTGACCATTTACGAATTTTCTACAGTAAATGCAGTTCGCTGTTTTGATTTCTTGTTTAATAGTATTGAATGCATTTAATGTTTTGATTAAACATTACTTGGTATTTACACTATAAATAGAGACTTTGGTTCTCATTTATAAACACACCTTCACTCACCTACTTACAAGATCACTGTTTTCTCTCTTCTAGAAAAACACTCTCAATATTGGTAAATATTCTGGCTTGGATTATATTCGGTAGTGTAAAACTAATCGGTTGTTTTACACTGGGAAATAGACAACGAATCTATTTTAAAGGGATCATGAATTTCACGAGACTCAACCAAAACTTTATAACTTGTTTGTTCTATTTTATTTGTTTCAATCTTTTGTAAACGTATTCGTCAATTTCCCTTATTGTAATTGTATTTTATTAATGAAAATTGGTATTAGCTCATACAGTTTATTATCAATAAAAGTAGAGTAAGCTGAACATGTACTTAACTCGTAAAATTTGTACAAATTTAATTTAAACTATTTATACAATGATATAAAAGATAATAATTAACCACTATTAACCATCTATATATTCATAATTACGAGATACTAAAATATAAGGTTAAATTGAACAACAAAATATTTCTAAAAACTAACCAAGATACTAAAATTGCAATTTTTTTTCTTTTTAACAAAATGAGTACTTATATATGGCTTAAACCTGTATGGGGTTCAAAGGCTTGTTTAGACCCATTATTATATATAAAAAAAAAAAAAAAAATTATCATTTGCTTCTTAAAAATAATGCTACTTATAGAAATTACAAGCAACTTTATTCCAATTTCTAGTTTAATCATCTTAATATGCGAACACCAAACGAAAATTCTGTAAATTTTCAAAAAGTATCAAACGGATCAAAAAGGTCGAATGAATTTTATTGTTATTAGCCGAAAACACTGTCGTATTTAAAGATTAAAAAAATCAGCCAACTCAGAAATTAAATTAAATTTATTTCACTTTTCACATTAACCTTCGTGATAAACAGAAGTTTCTAGAAAACCATCGATAGCTTTTAGTCTTTTACTACTATCTCTTACATTTTTAAGTGTAATTCTGTTATAAAAGCCTTTTACTCGTGACGTATGCGACCTAATCATTCATGAGACCATCTTTGAATCTTTATATGACCATATGATAATATATAATCAGGGAAGAATCTACATGTAACATCTATATAATTATTCAGAAGTACTTATTACTAAGTTATCACTAAATGGTTCTACTATCATTTACATAAAGCCAAGATTAAAAGTGTGTCCCCTAATTGGGGTCAATTTAACATTTTTTAGTTTTCTGATGGACATGAAAAAGTTTTGGATTAAATAATGTAAGAATATGGGTACTATTTTATGATTAAAGCCCACATTTTCAATTAATTAAAATCAAATGATTTATAATCAAATCAAATCTTGCAATCCTAATTTCAAGAATCAAAGTACTACTTCTTGAATTTTAGGATAAGCCGTTGATTGCGGGGGTTGATCCCCACTAATGAAATAAATGAAACCCACCCACCTTTGAAACTTTCCAATATCACCCTTTCAAGTTTTAAATTGCTTTAATTTGGTCCTTCATTCTTTTTTCACTATGGAATGTTGCATCTTGCATTCTTTATGTTTCTTGGATTACATGGAGTGGTCACAGAAATTATCACATCAATAACCATATCAAACCAATCTTAATTGTAATAAACGACAATGATAATTAATAATTAAAACACGCACACATAATGCTCATTTGCAGGGTGGTGTTCAATACTTTGGTTTCACGACACTCAGGGGTGCCTTTAGAAGGTGAATGAGGTGTGGCCGCACATGACCCGCATTTTATAGGGGCCATTTTTTATATAATCTTAAAATTCTAAATTAACTTAATAATTTAATAAAAAAAATCTATTTTTTTTTATATAAATCTTGTATTTAGGGAGCTCATTTTTATTTATTCGCACATGGTTTTCTAAATCTCAAGACGCCCCGACCATACTGAGCACGGAGTGGTATATTGTAAAAGTGGTGCAACCACGATGTAGTAGTTTGATTGCCACTCTGTGAGCTCTTACGGTTAAATTAACACACTTCTTTATGGAACTTTTAGTTGTACATTGGGAATATGAACATGATTGGATTTGAGTAATAGTTGTTGTTGGCAGAGAAGAGAAAAAACTAAAAAACATGTATGTACTATAAATAAAACTTGTGACAAGTAAGTTATAATGATTATATATTGTTAAATCACTTGTATGAATGAGTGAATTGACTAGACTTGGGTGTAATAAATATGTTGATTTATAAGGAAGATATTGTACTTCATCACTTGTATATCAACGTTAGACTACTCGGAGTGGTGGTCACCGGCGTGGTGTGGCAATCGGACCACGGCGTGGTGTGGCAATCGGACCACGGCGTGGTGGAGATGGCAACACCCCCGCCCCCATCCCCATGCGGTGATGTTAATGTGGTGTGGGTGGTGTGGTCACACTAACGGATGACAATGACCATGGGGGTGACTATCTAGGAAAATGGTTGGGTGTGATTTGTTAAAATGTTTTCTTATTTGTATTTAAAATTAAATGGATTGGAAATGGTTTGGTTGGTGTGATGGATATTTTCTGGATAAATGGTATGGTACTATGATATGGTTGCTCAGGTATCAGATGAAGTGACAGAAAAATAGTGTGTTGTGATGACTCATACCCTATAATCTTAAAGAAGTCATAACTTTTTAATTATTACCCACACATATTCACTTGAGAAGAGAAATTGGTATCCACATATTTACATGCAAAGCCATTAAATCTAATTTTCCACCTGCCAAAGTTATCATCCTCTTAAACTGGGGTATTTGACTTGGAACAAAGGTTCACTAATGTAATTCTAACACATTTTTTAACGTTACCTAATCTATTTCACTTTTGTTCTCATCGGGGCTTGAAATCATAACCTTTAGGGTGCGTTTGGTATAGATAATGAAATAACAGATAAATGATTGTAGAGAATGGAATTGCAGAGAAAGAGAATTAATCTGGAGAATGATAAATGACTCTCTTGTTTGGTAGCACAGTGATTTCATTAGAGAAATGTAATAAATAATCATTTCTCATGTTTGGTACAACAATACATTTAGTAGAGAATTGTACTAACTTTATCATTAGCGGCGTCATATTTGTTATCCACAACAATAATTATTCAGACACAAAACATACACATAACTAAATAATAAAAGTTGTTGGGTCACATTTTAATGTATTCAATAGTCTAGGGGTGTAATGTGACATTTATTGTAACAAATAGTCTAGGGTGATTTTATGTAATTAGTCAATACTAGGCCTAGGTGTAAATACCTAGTTGTAACCTAGTATTGACCAAGCTTGCCGACATTTTGTAATAGAACGTATTATTTGCAAAGCTTCTTGTTCTTCCATCTTCTTCCAAATTCATCATAGTTAGTGTTTAATCTGTTGCTTAATCGATATATACGGATTCACAATTGGTATCAGAGCATAAATCTCTTTTGATTCGATCCATTTCAGTGAAGATTAAGCAAGTTTTTGAAATTTTTGGTGAAGAACTCAAGAATCAAAATCGGAATTTGAGGTATTAAATCGTCTATATTCTTTGTTCATTACATTCATCTTGTAATTCTTAGCATTTTAGAATCAAGTTTCGATTAAATCCATCAAGAATTGATCCTAATTCGTTGATTTTAAAGAAAACCATTAAAACACATTTTTTCCTCTGTTAAATTGAAATTACCATATGATTTGTTGTGTTTTGATTGATTTTATTATACCATTACTTGCGAAATCAATTTTCGAGCATTTTGGGATTTGAATCACTCGATTTGGTTAAGTATTGAGCAAGATAGGATCATTTTAGTGAAAAATATAGATGTGTTCGTTCGTCACTGTCAAGAAAGTCTTCGGCCCGAAAACAGTAAACTGTTCGGCCCGAACACCACTTCGGCCCGAACACCCCTCTTCGGCCCGAACTTCGGCCCGAACACCCCTCTTCGGCACGAACACCACTTCGGCCCGATCTTCGGCCCGAACACCACTTCGGCCCGAACATCCCTCTTCGGCCCGAACTCTTCAATATTCTTCGCCCCGAACATCCCAAGATTGTGTGACAAAAGGGGCTATACTAAAATGATCGTCGTTATTGATCAATTCGAAAATCTAGGACATATTCAAAGTGTCTTTGTCATATCCGGCCTCTTTAAAAAAAATTCAAATTAATTTTTTTTTCCTCTCCCGGTAGTAATTGAAGTTTAACCATCCAAACAATGACATCAAGAGAAGCACTATCGATTGGTTCTGATCTAAAACCACCGGTCCTATTCAGAGGAGAGTATGCTCAGTGGAAGAAAAGATTTCTCCACTTTATCAAAAATCAAGAGTTAGCTACTGAAATTCTCGAGTCACTTGAGAATGGAAATGCTAAATTTTACGAAGATGTTGTTGATGCTCCTGATGCAAATCCTCCAGTTGTTGGCGGTCGATTTCTCATTCCCCCTGCCAGATATAATGCTCAGCAAAGGAAACGTGCCAAAGCTGATCTACAGGCACATTCTTTCATGCTCCAAGGTTTACTGAATGACATCTACAACAGCTTAGATAGTCTTGAAAGCGGTAAAGAACTATGGGATGAAATTAGAAAACAAATGGAGGGAACAGTCCTTGGGAATAAGGCTAAAATGGTCACTACGTTAAACTCCTATCAAAACTTTAGAGCCACAGCAGGGGAAGATTTGCAAAGCACTTACCATCGATACTGTAATTTGCTGAATGATCTCCGTAAAAACAGTCTATCAAAGGGAAATCTAGAGATGAACATTAAATTCATCAACAGTCTTCTTCCCGAGTGGGAAATGTTTGGTAACAGTGCTATGCAGCATAAAGATATAAGTATGATAGATATTCATGAGCTGTATGAATATTTGTACCAAAATGCACCAATGGTGAGTAACATGGCAAAAACAAAACAAGAGACACAAGATACTCTTGCACTTCTTACCAAACAACATCATCAGTTAAATGAGTCTGCTAAATCGAAAGAAAAAACAGAAGAACCCACTCCTCAAAAAAAAAAAAATTGATGATTTGGAGAAAGAACTTCAAGAAGTGCTGCAAGCCATGTCACTCATCTCTAAATATGAGAAGAAATATTATTCAAAGCCCACAAACAACAATCTGCGATCTTCATCCAACTTTAAACAAGCTCAATCTGCTTCCGCTTCAACTGATAAGCCAAACATGACACCTTTGGATCCTACAAAGAAATGCTATAATTGTGGTGTTGCTGGTCACTTCTCCCGTGATTGCACGAAACCTAAAGTTCGTGACTCTGAATATTTCAAACGAAAGATGTTAATGGAAAAACAAATTGAGTCTGGGAAAGTGTTGTTAGCAGAAGACCTTCAGTGGATGGAATATTCAGATCAAGAAGATGAAGAACATTCTGCAAACTTGTGCTTCATGGCAAGAGAGAATGCTGAAATTTCAGACCTTTTCAATGAGGAAGCCAAGAAGGAAATTGAGGTAATCAGTTCTCTTTTATCTACTTCTGATTATTCCACTGATTCTGATACGTGTTTTGATAAAAATCTGACATCTGAAATTGATTCTCTAAAACAAACGATTTTAGTCGAAAAGGATATGAATACACAACGTTTGGAACGTTTAACCGAATTAGAAAATCAATGTAAACAAACTGCTCATCTCGGTGAGCAACTTGTTAATCACATTAAACAAAATAAATCTTTTACACTGGAAATTCAGGATTTACAAACACAGGCATCAGAAATAAAGGTACAATATGAATATGAAATTCAAAATTTGTCACATACGATCTCAGAAAAAGAAACTGAAATTCAGAATCTTAAAAATTCAACGGGTTCAATATCAAATGAACGTAATGATAAATATTACAAATTATATATTGAAACGTTTCATGAATATCAACTTACAAAGAACTGGTTGGAACGTAAACAACAAGAATTTGAAGATAATGAAAATCAATTTAAATCTTTAAACAAACAACTCAAAGAATTAACAGACAAATTAAGCAATCAAACAAACCAATCATCACAAGAGATAAATAGTCGACAGTCGTTCATCAATCGTCTCACCTACGACAAAGATCAGTTAGTCGCTCACGTTAAACACCTTGAAGAATTAATTGCAAAACGAAGAAACACTAAAAGAGTTCAAATTCTTTAATTCAAAACAAGGTCTAGGTGCGGACAACCCAGGATATCTTAGCAAGGCGTGTAGAGTGCTTCCAACACTATATGACTACAGTTACATGCAAAGAGATATCTGGCAGAGCTTCATGAAAGTGACCGATGAAGAAAAAGAAATTGAGACATTCAACAGAGCAAAGCAGAAGAATGCACAAATTAGTTTCAACTATGCAGAATTGAACAAAACATATGAAACTAAAAAGGCTAAATTTGAAAATGATGAATATTTTCCAATTATAACTCCAGAAGAATTTGAGATTAAAGGGAATGCTGTCGTTCAACAAAAAGTGACACGAAAGCTTTATATTCCGTCCTTAATTCTCGAAAATTAAAATTTGCCAATTAGAAACTGAAATTGATGAAACACATAAGGCATTTGATAAAGAAAAATTAGTTTTACAAAACAAAATTTATGACTTAGAAGATAAACTTGTTATAACCAATTCTTCTTCTGTTCAAAATGATTCTAAAATTGATTCTTCTGTTCCAACTGCAACTCTTGAAAAGCCTTCTACAATTAAAATCCCTGTTATTTTAAAAAGAAGTTCTGACTCAACTGTTTTAAATGTTTCAGATAAAACCTTAGAATCCAAGCTTAAGAAGCCCATGCCAATCGGAGACAAAGGAGTAGCCCAGATTAAGAAGTCTACGTCGTCCGTTTCTAGTATGCTTAAGTCCGAGGGACTTAAGAAGTCTAGTTCATCTTCATTTTTAGTTTCTTCTTTTTCTGTTGATAATAAATGTAATAACTCCACGAATTTTATTTCTCCTAAATTGGCTTTTGGTACTGTTTATGATTCTGCTGTTTATCGCCCTGTGAATTATACTGTTAATGGTGATAATATGTTTGTTAAATATGATAAAACCGGTAAAAAGATATATTGTGACAAACAAACAAATAAACAAATTTCTCAGTATGATGAACGATATTTTGTTAGGTTGGATGCTCCATGTGGTCCTAGAAACTATGTTCTTCATCGATCTGGTAAAATAATTAAGTCCTGCAAAACTTGTTTCCCGTACTCATGCAAAACATCTGTTTCTCATCCTCTGAACTATAAACGAAAACATCCATCTCCACAAGCTTCCAAACCGACTCATGTTCGTTCCGCTACCCCACCCATCTATAATAAACTGCTGTCCTCTCAACGTCAAACACGTCGAGGAATCTCCACACCTAAATCGTCAAATTCAAGCACTTCTTCCGAATCTCCGAAATCCAAATCAAACAGAAGTGACACAAAATCCACGTTTGTTCATTATAATTGGATCAAGAATGAACATTCAAACTGGATTTTACATTCCCCGAGAAAAAGTTTAAATGGTCTGTCAAAACAACCTATACAGAATTGCCTCCTAGCAGTTCCCCAAAATCTCTAAATTAATTCCTCAATAAAATCTACATAAAACATCCATCACTAATCGTAGAGGACCCATAATTGATTGGGTACCTAAATTTTTTTAATTGTTTTATGTAGAATATATGGTATCTTGATTATGGATGCTCAAGAAATATGACTGGAAACAAGAACCTATTAACAACTTTTAGAGATAAATATTTGGGAACTGTTCGGTTTGGAAATGATCATTTGGCTGCTATCATGGGAATTGGAGATATTATTCGTGAAAATTTAATCATTCGAAATGTTACTTATGTCGAAGATCTAGCTCATAACTTGTTTAGCATCGGTCAATTTTGTGATAAAGATCTAGAAGTAAACTTTCGAACAAAGAAGTGTGTTGTTCGCACTTATAAGGGAAAAGAACTTCTTACCGGATCTCGTGACACAAATCTGTTTACCATCAATCTCAATGACGTGGTCCCACTTGAAGAAGTATGTTTAATGTCAACAGCGTCGTCAGATGAATCATGGTTATGGCACCGTCGTCTTTCTCACCTTAATTTCAAAACCATCAACAAATTGGTAAAAGGTGGCCATGTATCTGGTCTTCTAGATGTTAAATTTGAAAAAGATCATCTGTGTTCGTCTTGTGAAATGGTAAAGATGAAGAAGACGTCACATAAGTCAAAACCAGTTCAATGTACATCCAAACCGCTTGAATTGCTTCACATGGATCTATGTGGACCAATGAGTGTACAATCAATTGCTGGTAAACGATATGTGTTAGTAATTGTTGATGACTACTCACGTCATACATGGGTTCATTTCTTACGTACCAAAGATGAAGCTGCTGATACTATTATCGGCTTTATCAAGAAAACTCAGACAAATCTGGAATTGAAAGTCAATACCATTCGGACTGATAATGGAACTGAGTTTAAGAATCAAACCCAAGATTCATATCTTGAATCTGTTGGTATAACCCATCAATTTTCCACTGCTAGAACTCCACAACAGAATGGAGTAGTTGAACGAAGAAATCGTACCTTAGTTGAAGCAGCCCGCACAATTCTTTCATATTCCATACTACCTCTATCTCTGTGGGCTGAAGCTATCAACACGGCATGTTTCACTCAAAATCGTTCTATCATCAACAAAACCTACAACAAGACACCATATGAATTGATAAATAAAAGAATCCCAAATGTTAAATTTCTCCATGTTTTTGGGAGTCGTTGCTTCATCTTAAATGACAAAGACAAATTGAATAAATTTGAAGCAAAAGCTGATGAAGGGGTCTTTGTTGGGTATTCACGTGAATCTGCATCGTTTAGAGTTTATAATCGATCAAATCGGATGATAAGAGAAAGTGTAAATGTTACTTTTGATGAGACATTTCCTCTTGATTCACTATCCTCGGATATCAAATCTCCTCCACCCTCTTCATCTCCTTCCACCTCTGAAAATGACTTAGATGTATTATTTGAACATTTTTATGATGAATATCATAACATCAGACATACATTACTTCAGGAGGCTGGCGTTCCATTCCCTTCAGCTGCAGATGTTCAGTCTATCTCTGTCCCCTGAGATGCATATTCCAAGTTCCCTTGATTCTCCATCTCCGACATCTGCTGCTCCTGATAACACCGAGTCAGTATCAAATTCAGACTATTCTTCGTCATCCATGGGAACTCAATCATCACCGGATGTTCCTTCACCTCCTACTCAAGCTGCTGGTGCTTCTGATTTAATCATTGCACCAGCTCAAGCTCCAAAGTTGGTGATTGATTTCTCAAAATTCAATGTTCAAAAAGTTGATCCTCCACCTTCTACATCCAACACTCAAACTGCTATGATCCTGCATCCTGCATTCACTGATACCTCCAACATCATTCCAGGTCAACTTCCACTTCCTCATACTCTGAAATGGACCAAAGAGCATCCTTTACATCAAGTAATTGGAAATCTTGAATCTTCTGTTCAAACTCGTAGAGCATCTGCTGATGAATGTCAATACTCATCCTTCTTAAGCTCTAATGAACCTAAGAAAGTCAGCGAAGCTCTAACATACCCAGACTGGATTCTTGCAATGCAAGAGGAAATCAATCAATTTGAACGATTAAAAGTTTGTCGTGTAGTTCCAAAACCACCTGGGAAGTCTGTTGTTGGTACAAAATGGATATTTAAGAACAAAAAGGATGAAAATGGGATTGTCATTCGAAATAAAGCACGTCTGGTTGCTAAAGGGTATTCTCAACAAGAGGGCATCGATTATGAAGAAACTTTTGCCCCAGTTGCAAGAATAGAAGCCATCCGAATCTTTCTGGCATATGCAGCTCACAAGAATTTTACAATCTATCAAATGGATGTAAAAACTGCATTTCTTAGTGGCATTCTTAGTGAAGAAGTTTTCGTTCATCAACCTGAAGGATTTGTCGATCCACACTTGCCTAACCATGTCTACATTATTGATAAAGCTTTATATGGTCTGAAGCAAGCTCCTCGTGCGTGGTATGATGTTCTATCAAAAATTTTAGTCGACTCTGGTATTTCAAAAGGCAAAGTGGACACAACTCTGTTCATCAAATGCCAAAGGGAGGATATCGTCCTCATTCAGATGCTGATCATGCTGGCTGTATGCTGGATCGTAAAAGCACTTCTGGAGGTGCTCAATTTCTTGGTGATAAATTGGTGAGATGGTCATCAAGGAAACAAAATTGTGTATCTCTTTCAACTGCCGAAGCGGAGTATGTTGCTGCTACAAGCTGCCTATCCCAGGTAATTTGGATGCAGTCACAATTAAAAGACTACGACTTTTCATACAGTTGTATTCCTTTATATTATGACTCCCGAAGTGCAATTGCAATTTCATGCAATCCTGTTCAACATTCCAAAACTAAACATATTGATCTTCGATATCATTTTATCAAAGATCACGTTGAACAATGAACTGTGGAAATGTACTTCGTATCCACTGATTTTCAGTTAGCTGATTTATTTACCAAGGCTTTAAATGAAAAACGATTTAACTTTCTTGTGTCTAAACTTGGTATGTTAAATCTCAAAACATAAATCGTTTCTACTCTTTTCATTTCAATTTTGTTTCTGCAAAACGCTTTTCATTGTTTAAATCTTTAGAAAAATGACTTATATACATTTCAGTATATGACTCGCTCTTTACAGCGATGGCTTATGCACACATCAGTGTATAACCCGTCGCTAACCGTTTAATGGCTTTCAAGTACATCAACTTGAAACCCGCTCTTAATCAGAAAACACAGAACTGTAAAAACTCTTCTCCACCCCTCTGCTGTTGTTACAAGGTACATTTCTGATCTACAAACTTTCATATATCTTTATTTTGTCGAGGGGGAGAAATAATAATTCTAGGGGGAGAATTAGTATTTCCAGGGGGAGAAACTTTGAAAATTCTAAATTTTATACCCGATTGCATAAATAAACGAATTTTCTTTCAAAAGACAATACCTTCCCATGGTTTGCCAGAACCGGTCTTACCTTCCAAGGGAAATACTTTTTAGCCGATTGGTAAATATGAGGGTATAAGTCTAGGGTATAGATATAGGTGAGTGCAAGGTGATGTGAGAACATGATAATAACAAGAAAACACACCTTCGAGTGCATCCAAACTGTCACTAAACCGGGCAAACACACATAAAGGGTGATCATTCATAAGTTGAATGTTTCACTAGACTTTACTAGCCCAGTAAAGCAAATGCACACCACCACCAACCACTCAAATTCATCTCAACAGGAATTTGTTTCAAATCGTTAGGGGACGTTGCACAAAATCTACTGACTACTCATTCGGAGTTTGTCGGTATTGAAACATAATAACCTCCTGCCCCGGGTTAAGTCTCTTTGTATGCACAGTATGTCTAGTTCTTACCCTCAAGAATCTTTCACTATAGGACACTCGCACTACAAAAATGGATCTCCCTGAATCCATCGGAACACTTGTAGTGGCATCACATTCTGATGTTTCACGAGGATCGAGTGGAAATCCTGCTAGAGCTAAAATCACGCCAACTCTAAACGCAGGTCACACATTTGAATCAACGGTTGTGCAAACGACTACCGATTCATACCGTGTGCTAACGGATACTCTATGTGAGTCCGGTGTTACCCAAAAGAAAATTCAAGTTGTTGTGCCTCAACCTCAAAAATCATAAAGGCAACGACTTATGCCGGACACACATACATTTCCGATAATAAAAAAAAAATAAAAAATCCATGAAAATCATTCTTACAACGTAACATTTAAATGATGATCAATTGCACATGCGTTATAGTTCACTCTCATATAACTCCTATGATCTGTTATAACCGACATGATCTTCCCCATGGATCCACCTACAATATAGGACATACTGTGAGGGTTCATAGGTCTAGGTGAGCAGAATCAAGTATCACGGGATCTTGATTGGGGTGCGCTGAGGTAACAATTGAGAGGGGGATGAAGTATGGGGTGGAAATCAGCTTATCACATGGTAACACAAAAACGAGGGTGTGGTTGAAAATGAAAAGGTGAGTTGAGTGAGGAGTGTGTGAGAAAGGGTTAAAGAAAACGGAAAACCCTCCCTAAACCGAACAAAAGACCGGGTAACCACATCCTTATCAGACTGCATAAGATGCTTTCTGATTCAGACATCATGGACCCAGTGATGCAATGCACAACCCCCACTGACCACTCAAGTACAAAAAGTACTTGTTTCAAAATCACGGAGATTACCACATCTACTATCGACATCTCATTTGGAGATTGTTGATATTGAAAAAGAGGACCTACCTCCAGTCCTCGCCTTCGTTTGTTCACGTATAGAGTCTAGAACCGAATTAAATTTCTCTAGGACACAGGCATTCCACCAAGCATATCCTAGTGATATTGCCGGAACATTCATAGTGATACCGAACTTGTTGGTATTCCACGATGATTGAATGGAAATCCTACCAGTGCTAACATCAAAGCCAACACTGAACGTAGGTCACACAGTTTTTCAACTGTCGTGTTAACGGGATATCTATGAGATCCCGGTTTTCCCTATTTAACTAAGATGTAAAATGTGTTATATGTTGATTCATTAAAAATATGAATATATCATTATTCAACACATTTTCATCCATAAGCTTCAGAGTTTCTTCCTGTTACATGATGACTCAGATAAATCTTGTTCATCATGAGGGGGAGAATGTATTAGCCTAACTTACTCCACATCAAAAAGACACATATGCACCAGTGAAGGTAGAGTAAACAAGGAACCGAAGACTCCATGAAGAAATAATTGTCTGTTTGAGGGGGAGCATAAACCTTATCAACAATTTTCCTGAACAACAATTATCAAGAATCCAAATATTAATAATCATTGATCGACATAAAGCCACAAACTTCAAAAAAAGACTTCCACTGTTAATCTCTCTATCATTATGGGTCTCAGTTTTGGTCGATCAATATGTATCTTCAAAGTAAAGTCTTCAAAATACTTTTTGTGGTTGAAAAGCTACAAGAAGTATTCATTTTAACAGACAAACAAAGCTCAAGCCTGATCCTGATTATTATGCAACGAAATATCTACAAGACTAAGCTTTTGCTAAAGATGAAGACTTCGAAGATATGCTTTCCAGACTATTGTTACAAAGGGGGAGATTGTTGGGTCACATTTTAATGTATTCAATAGTCTAGGGGTGTAATGTGACATTTATTGTAACAAATAGTCTAGGGTGATTTTATGTAATTAGTCAATACTAGGCCTAGGTATAAATACCTAGTTGTAACCTAGTATTGACCAAGCTTGCCGACATTTGTAATAGAACGTATTATTTGCAAAGCTTCTTGTTCTTCCATCTTCTTCCAAATTCATCATTGTTAGTGCTTAATCTGTTGCTTAATCGATATATACGGATTCACAAAAGTGCAGAAAAAGTCATATCTACTTTACATTTGAAAATTACTAAAAATCAAATTGTTGGTTAAAAACTAAAAGCCCTAAAAATTGTAGATCCATTGACACTCCAAAGTGTACATAATCATATAAAACTACCATATGTACCAACAAAAACTTTTCTATTCACGTTATTCAAACCACATAATAACCTAATTACACATCAATTAGATAATCAATAACATAAAACCTCGAAAACATATATGCCAAATCTGTATTTCCTTTTCCTTTAAAGCTCGAAGATAAGCTCTTCCCAAGCCCGAATCGAGCTTTCTGGCTCAACTGAGAAGCGACAAGCTTATCAAGGCCTCTCCAATCTGTCACTCTCTTCATCATAGTATAAGAAGTTTGATTCCCAACCGTCGTTGTTTTGTTTGTCCTGTTGATCATTTCTTGAATGCATGACAGACTGTCCATCCTTCTTCTTGTAACAGATCAATATCACCAATTCACCATTGTCAAGTAATTAATACTGCAATAATTTTAATGACTAAAACGAACAAAATGTAGCCCTAACATTAATTCGTATACAATTTGTTACCTTCCAATTAAAGGATTTCAACAATTACTAATATGTTTTATGACAGACAATTAAAGTTGCAGAAGAACCTTAATTACTAATTCTTCTTCCTTTCAACAATTAAAGGATTCTTGCTTCTTCAATTGCTAAAACCAATTTATGACAGACAATTACAGTAACCTAAATCAATAAAATCAATTAACATAAATCTGTTTTATCAATTACTAATCAACATATAAAGAATTTCTGGAATAGAAATAAAATCAATAAATAGGTCGAAGTAATCGAATAGAATAAGTAATCAAATAAAAATCAAACAAAATCAGTAATCGAATTAAAAGAAAAGTAATCGACAACATCATTCCGACAAAATCAGTAATCGAATCAGTAAAAATCAGTAGTCAACAACACAGAGATCAAGACCCCCCAACATTCAAAATTCTCATCAATGGCAGCTCTATGATGGGAGGAGCAGGATTGTCACCGGCTTTCGAGACGAAGAGGGTGGTTTTGAGAAGATGATGGTGGAGAAGACGACCTATTTGGAAGGCGATGGTGGAATAGACTGGGCTTTGAGAATTGAGAAGTCTCCGTGTGTTTTTTTCAATTCCCAATTTTCGATTCTCTCCTTAGAGGGGAATTAAAACTAGAGAATAGGAATTGTCTTTTCTCCTCTTTCTCCTTTTCTCAATGTAAACAAACAAGAGAATTACCTATCATTTTCATTTCCCACCTTCCATTTCCCTGTACCAAACAAGCGTTTTGATCATATACATCATCATATACACCAGTACCACTAGCCTAGTAAAAGTATATCAACAATTATCAATTAATTGTTCCGCTCTTATAGTAATTTTTAGTCTGAAATAAGTGTAAGTTAAGTGTAGAAGGGGTTGCATACATTTTATGAAAATTATTGATTTATTAAGATTATAATTCAATATTTTTCAATATCTTACTTTATTAATCAATAATGATAAACAAAATACAAGTGATTGCGGAATAACTAAGAACAAAAATCTTAACTAAATTACTTGAAGAGATAGACAATGCAATATATACTAACTAAGACATGTATTGATCAACAAATAATCGAATATAAGTTCAGACATTGATATTACAATGATTCAATTGATGAATATTGTAATATGAGTATCATTAAGAAGATGTCACTTTGCTTTGATGAATTCGAGTTGTGTTGAGAGCATAGTGAGAATCATTGTATATTTGCTTATATGAATTCACCATCACCTTCACTATTGAAATGGTTTGCATGAATGACAACTAGAAGGATGTATGAATTATCCAAGTGTAAGAATTATGTCGGTGTTAAAAATATTTTATGTGACGAGCACTACTAACAGAATTGTGACTTGTGCTTTTTGTCTTTTAGTGGTCGCTGAGATCTTCTAAAAGATATGCATATGCTTCCTTTTCAAGGATCCTTTATTTCTCAGTGACCTTGTATAATAGTTGTATCTTTCTTTGAGAACTAAAACTCCCATGAGCTTTCAGAAACTCATTATTTTTCAGCGACTGAGCTTGCCTTAGCGACTGAGCTTACTTCGACGACCTTCATCAAGATTGTAATTTAGTCTTGGAAATTGTCTTCAAGACTCAGTGTATAATTGTCAGACACACATTGAACGTATTACAAACATTTGAACTGTTAATGGTACTCTAATTTCGCACGGGGATATATGATTGTTAATCTTTGGTTTGTTCAGATAGTGTGATGGAGTGATGATGATCTGAATATGACATAAGACCTAATTATTTACAGCCTAAAACATATTTTCAGGTTATTTTCAAACTATTTTTATTTATTTTCATTAAATTCATAGTATGCAAGTTGAACCGAACATAGTTTTATTCTTGAAAATTAGTGATGTAACACTACTACAAATGCACCCTATCCCGACTATACGAAAAATAATTATTTAATTTTCTTTTTTGGCGACTACATGTCGTCGCTATAAAGTCCAACCAAACGACATCGTTTATTTCTCCGGCGACTTTTATTAAAAAAAATATATATATATTAAATTTAACCTATACCGACCACATGTCGTCGCCATAGGCTCTCGTCGTTTCTATCTCCGGCAACTATATTTAAAGAAAATAAGAAATTAATTATATTTTGTCTATAGCAACCAATTGTCGTCGTCATAGGTGTCAGCAAAACGAAAAAACTTCTATTTCCGGAAAACTTAATAAAAGAAAATTAAAATTAATATATTTTATACGTGTCCCGACTACGTATCGCCGGTATAGATATTGGTCAAAGTTAAGAATTCATTTTCTACCTTTGCCGATGATGTGTCGTCGCTATAGGTAAAGTCAATGGACAGTCATGGTCAACATTTTTGTATCTTTCCCGACCACATGCCGTCGGCATATAGGCCGAGTTTTAGCGACGACATTTGTCATGTCGTCGGGATAGGTTTCGTCGGGATAGGGTTAATTCTTGTAGTGTAGGTATTTGTTTTCCATATAAATTGGTAACATTGACGATTAAGAGTATTCCCTCTTAGGGTTTTTTAGGGGGATTGTAGGCCACATACACCCATGTGATTGCATGTGCTGTGTCTTTCCATCTTAACCCCACCACCTCCCCTCTTCTTGCCTTTCCATAAAAAAACAAATAAATAAAGACTTCAACTCCATTTTCATTCTCCTCAATTGAATTTCTCTCTTCATCTTCTTCCACTTTGTTTCATCCCTAAGTACAATATTATATACTAATTGTCTCTCTGCAAGAACCCTAATTGTATCTTAGTGAGCTATAGCTGCCATGGATCTTCAACTATAGAAGAATTAATTAATTCAAAAGAAGGTACATTTGCATGAACATGGTTCTATTGTCGATCTCCATGGAGCCTTTAACTTTTCTTGAACAAGATTTAGTTTTGCTTTTTCTAATACATATTTTTTCCTTCGATTTGTTAAAAAATGGGAAGTATATATATTAGTAACATGCTTGAATTAAACTCAAGAAATTCTAAAAATCTTGAATTCACTTTTTGTTTGTACAGTTTTATTAAGTTATAGATATAAATGTTAAGTTTCAGTGAGTATTTTTGTTGCAATGTGAAGCATGAAGTTAATTAGAAAAGATAACACTTATTTCTCCATGAGTCTACTGAAACTATAATTGGTTTTTAGTTGATTATTAATTAACTAAAAAAAATACTATTATTATCTTGTCAATTTTATAGGGATTAAAATATGCATACTTCTAGCCTGCTTAAGAGAGACTTTATCAAGAAATGGATAAAGGGTCTTCAAATATGCTATTCTTCAAACAAGAAAATGGATATCTCGGAGAGAAAGAAGAAAATAAAGCTTTGTGCAGACATTGCCTTGGCTGCTTCCAAGAATGCCACAACTTCATGGAGCAATGCTCTAATTTGTGATGCTAAAAAAGAAGACGATAACAAGATTCTTGTCGACAGTTTATTAGGGCCCGAGTCACCGTTCAAGCCAGAAAAGACGGTTACCCAAATGTTCGCTTCATGTCATAAGAGGGTTAGAAGCAAAAGGGTCTTGAAAAAGAGTTGTAGCATTGTTAAAAGAATGAAAAATGTAAGCCCTCGATCGTCGAATTTAGCTACTTATATTGCAAAAAGATTGGTTAAAAAGAGAACCCAAGTGCTTAAAAAACTTGTACCCGGTGGAGAATCAATGGATGAATTCTCCCTTATCAAAGAAGCATTAGACTATATCCTTTCGCTTACGGTACAAGTCGATGTTATGAGAACACTCGTGAATGCAACCGAGGTTTTGAATCAAAGTAATTCAAAGATAGTTGATTAATATATAGCTTCGTTTCATTCTCTATCGAAACCATGTACATGATATATGTCGCATTTCTATAAAAGGCTGTTATTTTTTACTTGAAGCCATATATAGTTTCTGGTTAAAAAAAAAGAACTTAATTTAATTACTCTTGCTAGCTTATAGAGCGTACGTCAAGCATTCAGTGTATAGTTTCTTGATTTTGTTGGCACAATGGCACTTGTGTAAGCTTATTTCATTCTATAATCAGGTTAAGTGTTTGTCTATGAGTTGTTTGGAAATATTGAATGTGAAGCAGAAAATTAAGGCAGGTGTTGGCTTGATGTGGGGTCCTAACGGTTGATTTACTATTCACGGCCACTAAATACCTTTTATGTGTCATACATTGGACCATTGCTTGGCACGGCCCGATCGATAGACTGTGAGTGTCGGTTGTTTCCTTCAATCCGAGAAGTGTAAACAAACGAGAGTGAAGACAATTTTTATGGGTAACAGTATTTTTAATGTGTATTTTATGTATTAAATAGTAAGTGAGATAATATTGTTGGCATGAGTATCACTTGGGTGTAAGTTGACGCTGATTTGACAAAGACTGAAGTTTTAATATGTGTCATAGTTGGGAGTGGTTTGATTTTGAAATACAGAAGTGAAGTATGGTAAAATTTGTTGCCAACTATTAAAATTGGCTATGCTCGGTTCGATTTTAATTTTATTTTTTAAATTGAAGTTCTGGGTTTGGTTTTACCTTTTATATTCGGTTCACAAAGGAAATTGGTTTATTATATTTATATTTCTACCCGAGGACACCCCTAAACTTAATGAACCCTGCAACAAATATATGACAAATTCACGTATTGGCATCCACGTAAATGTAATGAGTTTTTGTCACATCATAAATGCAAACCTCATACTCACAAATGTATAGAGAGAATAAAAAATTTTCACACATTCAATTAAGCGGTGCCATATCTAAATCGAGACCGTAAAATCATGGAGATGTAAAGTTTTATATCTAACAAGTTTGCCCACATTTAAAACGTAGAAGGTTGAAGTATGTTGTTTTTATCGAACTTTTATTGTTTTAGTTACGATTTTATAAATTCAATCTATCACGCAGCATTTCTTCACGCACGTTTTAACACATTTTTAAGTGCATAAAAATAAAGAGAAAAAACGTTAATAATTAAGTTATTGATTTGTTATAGTTTAATGACTACCTGTTGGATAATAAGAATAGTTTGGACCGGGTCCGATATGCTCACCGCGATAAAAGAAATTGAGGAAAATAAAGAAACCAGCCCAAATCAAGTCCGAACTAGACCAACTCAGTCAGCATTCTTTACCAAATAGCCCCTAAATTCCTATTGACTGAAAGTCAGTTGTAATTAACCAAGGACTGAGTTTTTGAAATTGGGGTCACATTCGTTGGTTCATTACGATAAATATGTGAAATCTTCGTGCATTATATCAGTAATTTATTTTTGAACAGCAGGGAAATTTGATATATACATCTAGCAAATAGCTAAATTAAGAAAATACAAGGGAGTTAATCAATGTGAGGATTACAACATCGCTCTAGCTAATTTTTATGAACATGTTTTCCCTCTATTTGAATTCCTTAAGGAAAGGAGAAAAACTTAACATTGTCGCCTAAGGTGTCTTTTGTAGGCTCTTTAATTAGAAGATCATTTCATTTCTAAACTAAGTTTGAAGTGGTGCTTAAATTTTAGGGGTTGATATGTAAAGAGCATGTTTTAGGACTATAGAGCAATTTAAGATGAATAGACTATTATACCCTTTCCCTATTCAATTCGTCATCCCCATTCGGCCATTCCCCACCACTCAAATCACCTTCACTTTCTCTCTCTGCAATTGCAATTTCTCTTCGTCTGCATCAATTTTGAATTTTTTTTATTCAATCTGTGCAAGATACTACAACATAAATCATAAAACCAAATATGACAAATCCTAAAACTTTAAGAGCATCTCCAACCCACCTCTATCAACCCCTCTATCTCTATATTTGAAGTTTTTTCTCCTCCAACCCACCTCTATCCCTCACTCTAAATATAGAGTGAGAGAAAAGCTCCCTCTATATTTGAAGTGAGAGGGTATCCCCTCTATCCATGCCTCTATCCATAGACCCCACACATCCTTCACTAATTTTCTTTTGTAATGAAAAATAAATTAATTAAAAATATGATTTCTATGGGTCCCGCTAGTTTTAGAGGGATTGATAGAGTTTATGGTTGGAGTTGAGGTTATGTTTAGAGAGAATGGACCCACCAATTATAGAGATAGAGTGAGTTTTATAGAGTTTATGGTTGGAGATGCTCTAAGAAGACACCAGCAATCCCTCCGCCTTAGTCTTCTCCAACTTCTATTTAAAGCGCCTCCGCCACCTGCATACTAAACGGTAGTGAAGGGATCTGCAGTTTCTGGTCGATTTACGGTGGTTGGATCTGTGATGGCAGCGAATGGAGGTTGTCGGTCGATCTATGTCGTATCATTTAAACACACACACAGACACAATCGCCGCCTATTCTCCACCGCAACTCTTCGCCTCCGGCGAACAACTCTCTTTGTCTCCGGCGAACACCACCTCTCCATTTTTCTTCGTTTTATATCTAGATCTAGATGTAGCATATGGTAGCGATTGGTTAAAAGTTTCTGTTTGTTTTAGTGTGTATATGCGTGAGTTTTTTAGTATGCTTGTTCTATGAATTTCAGATTTTCAGTCTATGTAAATTTGTATTTGGGGTTTGAATTCAGATTTATTTCATATGATTGTAGTGTTGTTCGAATGAATTGTCACTTAGGTTTTTTTTTTGGGGTGAGTGGATGTTTGTGGGGATGATGGTTAGGACTTTAGGGCTGAACATTTTAGAAAAACTATCCACCAATAACAACGCATCGGAGTACGAAGTTTATAATTGTCTTTCTAATTAAAATTGCTCTACATTACTAAAAAGTGCTCTGCACGGATCAGCACCCTTAAATTTTACATGGCCTCTTATAAACCCTTTGTTAGGACCAATTTTGTAATAGGTTTTGACCTTTAATCTTGTTAACTAACACTTGTAGTGTTAAGTGGTGAGGAGTATATAATGTTGTAGATTTGACTTGTAATGTAAGCTTTCCCACAATTATTGAATATACTTTATTGAAAGCTCGGCTCAATCTTCATCTCTCTCTCAACACACACACACACACACCATTCACACACTTTGATCTTAAATTCATCAATAAACACCATGGATTAGCTTGAATTCATCCTTGTTTGATCTCTCATTTGGTATCAGAGCAAAAACTCTCTGTGAGTAGATCCAAATTCGAGCTAATTTGGTTCAGATCTGAGATTTTTGAAGGTTCGGTTCGTTCGTCAACTGAAAATTAAATCTGCATATTTTTTGTTTCGAATTGTTGATTTGATTGAAGAATCATGTATCTCCAGTGATTCTAATAAGAATCATTCGGAATGTGACCTATGTTGAAGATCTTGCTCACAATCTTTTTAGTATTGGTCAATTCTGTGATAAAACATTGGAAGTTAATTTTCGAATAAAGAAATGTGATGTTCGCACCTATGATGGAGAAGAACTTCTTACCGGAACTCGTGAGATGAATCTTTTTACAATTAATTTGGACGACGTGACCCCACTTAACGAAGTTTGTTTAATGTCAACGGCGTCGTCAAATGAATATTGGTTATGGCACCGTCGTCTTTCTCATCTTAATTTCAAATCGATTAACAAATTGGTTAAAGGTGGTCATGTCTCTGGTCTTCCAGATGTTAAATTTGCTAAAGATCATCTCTGTTCGTCTTGCGAAATGGGCAAAATGACAAAGAAACATCATAAATCTAAACTAGTTCCAAGTACTTCAAAACCGCTTGAATTACTTCATATGGATTTATGTGGCACAATGAGCGTTCAAACCATGGCTGGTAAACGCTATGTGTTGGTTATTGTTGATGATTATTCACGTTATACATGGGTGTATTTCTTACGAACAAAAGATGAAGCTGCTGAGAACATCATTGCCTTCATCAAGAAAACCCAGACAAATTTGGAACTCAAAGTTCATACCATTCATACTGACAAAGGGACTGAATTTAAAAATCAAACTTTAGATTCTTTCCTTGAATCAGTTGGTATATCTCATCAATTTTCCGCTGCCCGAACTCCTCAACAAAATGGGGTCGTTGAACGACGAAATCGTACTTTAGTTGAAGCTGCCCGTACCATGCTTTCCTTTTCAAAGCTCCCATTATCTCTTTGGGCTGAAGCCATTAGTACGGCATGTGTCACTCAAAATCGTGCAGTCATCAACAAAACCTACAACAAAACTCCATATGAGCTCATTAATAACCGAATTCCAAATGTCAAATTTTTCAATATTTTTGGGAGTCGATGCTTCATTCTGAATGACAAATACAAATTAAATAAATTTGAAGCTAAAGCTAATGAAGGAGTTTTTGTTGGGTACTCACGAGAATCTGCATCGTTCAGGGTATTTAATCGGTCAAAACGGACGGTTAGAGAAAGTGTCAACGTTACTTTTGATGAGACTTTTCCAATAGATTCATTAACTTCAAATGTTGAAATTCCTTTACCTTTGCCGTCGCCCTCCACATCTCAAAATGATTTAGATGTTTTATTTGAAAAGTTTTATGATGATTATCATAACATTCGTCATACTTTACTTGAGAAGGTTGGCGTTCCATTTCCCTCCGGAGCCGATGTTCAATCTATTTCTGTACCTGAAATGCAAAATTCAAGTTCAACTGATTCTCCATCTCCTACTTCTGTTGAACCATCTCACAACTTTTCTCCTTCACATTCAGTTTCATCTTTGGAAACTCAATCTTCACCGGAAGATTCCACACCTTTGCAAAATCAATCATCTACGGACGATTCCCCACCTTCTGGAAATGCTGCAAATCCTTTAGATTTATCTTTAGTTCCAGCACAAAGTCCACATTCTGGTCAAGCTGCTAATCCTTTAGATTTATCTTTAGTACCAGCACAACCTCCACCATTGGTGATTGATTTCTCTAAATTCAACGTTAAACGAGTAGATCCTCCACCTTCTACATCAAATGCTCAAACTGCAATAATCCCTCATCCTGAATTCACTGATACCTCAAATATAATTCCAGGTCAACTTCCACTTCCTCATTCTATTAAATGGACAAGAGAGCATCCTTTGCATCAAATAATCGGTGATCCTGACTCTTCTGTTCAAACCCGTAGAGCCACTGCTGACGAATGTCAATATTCTTCTTTTCTAAGCTCTATTGAACCTAAGAAAGTCAGTGAAGCTCTTTCAGACCCAGACTGGATTCTTGCTATGCAAGAAGAAATCAATCAATTTGAACGTTTAAAAGTTTGGCGTCTGGTTCCGAAACCAGCTGGGAAATCTATTATTGGTACAAAGTGGATTTTCAAAAACAAAAAGAATGAAAATGGGATAGTAATTCGTAATAAAGCACGTCTCGTTGCAAAAGGATATGCACAACAGGAGGGTATTGACTTTGAAGAAACGTTTGCTCCTATTGCCCGAATAGAAGCCATTCGAATATTTTTAGCATATGCAGCACATAAGAATTTCACAATTTATCAAATGGATGTCAAAACTGCATTTTTAAATGGTATTCTTAATGAAGAAGTGTTCATTCATCAACCCGAAGGTTTTGTAGATCCAAGTTTTCCTAATCATGTGTATATTCTCGACAAGGCTTTGTATGGCTTGAAACAAGCTCCTTGCGTGTGGTATGATGTGCTCTCTAAATTCTTAGTTGATTCTGGTTTTTCAAAAGGAAAAATCGATACAACTCTTTTCATCAAACGACAAGGGGAAGATATAGTTCTCATTCAAATTTATGTCGATGATATCATTTTTTGTTCTACAAATCCCAAATACTGCAAAAAGTTCTTTGATCTTATGGTTAAACGTTTTGAGATGAGTATGATGGGTGAAATGAATTTCTTTCTTGGTCTTCAAGTTCGCCAATTACCTACCGGGATCTTCATCAATCAATCCAAGTATATCACTGATCTCTTGAAAAAATATCTCATGGATGATTGTAAACCAATACCGACGCCGATGTCGCCTGGTTCTAAATTGCATGCTGATCCTGATGGCAAACTTGTTGATGTTACAAATTATCGGGGGATGATCGGATCTTTGTTATATCTCACTTCGAGTCGACCAGACATTATGTTCTCTACTTGCATATGTGCTCAGTATCAGGCCGCTCCTAAAGAATCACATCTTCAAGCAGTCAAACGTATATTTCGTTATCTGAAGGGTACTCGAGATCTTGGTCTTTGGTATCCTAAAGAAACCTCTTTTGACTTGACTGCATTCTCTGATGCTGATCATGCTGGATGTATGCTGGATCGCAAGATTACATCTGGAAGCGTCCAATTTTCTGGGAGATAAATTGGTGAGCTGGTCTTCATGGAAGCAAAATTGCGTATCTCTTTCAGCTGCAGAAGCAGAATATGTTGCTGTTGCAAGCTGCTTATCCCAGGTAATTTGGATGCAATCACAATTAAAAGATTATGGCTTTTTATACAGCCGTATTCCTTTAAATTGTGATTCACGAGGTGCAAATGCAATTTCATGCAATCATGTTCAACATTCCAAAACGAAACATATTGATCTTCGATATCATTTTATAAAAGATCATGTTGAACAAGGTAATGTGGAATTGTACTTCGTTTCAACCGACTATCAATTAGCAGATTTCTTTACCAAGGCTTTGGACGAAAAACGTTTTAACTTTCTTGTGTCTAAGCTTGGTATGTTAAATCTCAAATCTTAATCCGGTTTTCATCCTGTTTTTTCTCTTTTTGTCGTTATTTTTTTCGTATTTTTTTTAACAATAAAAATGGCTTTCAAGTAAATTCGCTTGAAACCCGTTCCTCAAAGATATTATTGGTTGAGTGGGAAAAATCGCTATTCATTGGTTGAGGGGGAGAATTCCTATATTCACTTGTTAAGGGGGAGAAAATCGACATTCATTCGTCAAGGGAGAGCAGTTTTATGAATCTTCATAGGTAAAGGGGGAGCATACTCATTGTTAACCAATTTTCTATTCATTATTCAAATTTTTCAGAAACTCAATCTCAAAATTTTCGAATTTTAATATCTTGAGTTTCATTGTTTCAGTTCAAAATTGTTTTCCTCACTCATTTGTTGTCAACGTAGTATACAAGTTTCTGTCAAATCCGTCGATCTCTCTACTAATTTCGATTAGTATTGATTGCATCTGTTTATGACACACTCTTGTCTCTTGCGTTGATGACATCACTTTCTATTTTTTTTTCCTCCAAACAACAAACTCAAATCTTTCACCGGTTTTTCATTCTTTGAGTTTAGTTGATGCCACACATTTTGGCATGCTTTTGATCATAATCAAAACTTTTTACTCACAATGAGTTGTTATCTACGTAGGATACAATTTTTTGTCAAATTCGTCGATCTCTCTACTAGTTTCGATTAGTATGGATTGCATCTGTATATGACAAACTTTTGTCTCTTGCGTTGATGACATCATCTTCTCAGTTTTGCTTTCAAACTTAAACTCAAAATCTTTCAAATTCTATTTGAGTTTCGTTGTTGCCATACCTTGGACAACTTCCACTAAATTCAAAATTTTTAATCAAACTCATATGTTACCAATGTAGGATACAAACTGTTGACAAATTCGTCGATCTCTTTACTA
The DNA here is from genome assembly GCA_963853835.1 of Calendula officinalis. NCBI lineage: Eukaryota > Viridiplantae > Streptophyta > Magnoliopsida > Asterales > Asteraceae > Calendula > Calendula officinalis. The sequence continues at coordinate 16,328,475 of OY970821.1, read as the reverse complement.
ATCTAATTAGTAAAGATTGCATCTGTTTATGTCAATCTTTTGTCTCTTGCATTGTTGACATCACATTCTTCTTTTTCATATTACAGTGAAACTCAAATTTTTCTATAAAATTCAACACTTTGAGTTTCGTTGTTGCCACAACGTTGGCACAACTCAATCTTAACTGTCAAATTTTTTTTATTCAAAACCATGTGTTAACTATGTAGGATATAAGTTTTTGGCAAATTCGTCGATCTCTTTACTAATCTAATTAGTAAAGATTGCATCTGTTTATGTCAAACTCTTTTCTCTTGCGTTGTTGACCTCACTTTCTCATACAAAGTTGACATTATATGCTCAACATCTGTATATTCCTCACAAAATTTTTACACATACTTTGTGCTCACAATGATGTGTTCACAACGTAGGATATAAATTTTGATCAAATTCGTCGATCTCTTTACTAATCTAATTAGTAAAGATTGTATCTGTTTATGACCAACTTTTTTCTCTTGCGTTGCTGACATAATTTTTCAAACCTTATTCTGATTTTGCATAACTGTTTCATTTTTCAAATACTTGTTTGCAACACTCAACACAAGTTGTTGTTAAATTCGTCGATCTCTTTACTACTTTCGATTAGTATTGATTGCATCTGTTTATAACAACTTCTTAGATTGATTGTTCTTACCATTTTTCAAACAATTTTTTCAAACCTATATCAATGGAGAACTTCTTTTAATTTTTCTCCAAATGGTTCAGATTTAATTCTGAATTATTCCTATGATCTCACACACAAAATCGTTTAAGTGCACTGATCTTTGATTCACTTCAAATTGATTTCTTTTAAACCTCAAATCTTTGCTTAACAATGTCTTCAATCATCTTGTCTGACAAATTCGTCGATCTCTTTACTAATCTAATTAGTAAAGATTGCATATGTTTATGACTTCAGGTGATTCTTGACACTGTTAATCTCTATTTTTCAAATATTTTTCTCAAAGATTCTTGGCGAAATTCAATTTTTATTTGGGTACTAACTGAGTACTACATGTTACTGGTTCTTGATTCCGATATGCAACATACAACTATCAAATCTTGGCTCTCGTATTACAACGACATACAATTTCCTCTCTCAGTTTCCACAAGCCAAATATTCAACATTAGCATGAGACTCCTGGTCATGATCCTCATGAGGGGGAGAAAATGAGCAAGAAATGAACAATATCAAGTAGAACCACAAACATCTCATCAAAGAAGAAAATTCATGTCTCATGTACTCAAATTATCTGCAAAATCAGAAATAGTTTATTTCAAGTAATTCAGAGGAAGAGAAAGTGATAAACAATGTGTTAAAAAGGAAAAACAAGTGAAGAAGAAGAAATCAACATATCTACAGAAATCTCTCTCAAAAATCTAAACCATTACATTAAAAACTCAACCAGTTCAAACCGAAACTTAATCGTATAAATCTTTCTGTCCAAACTACAAAACATCCATATCAATTCAAAATTACAAATTCCTCAACAACCATTCTTTCCAAAATCCATAACAACCACATACATTCAAAAGCTTAACTGTTTAAATCCATATTTTCATACCAAATAAAAATTATCCACATTCATACAAATCTTAAATGTACATATCATTCTTTCATACATACAAACCATACACATGTCAATTCAAAATTTAATCGATACAAATCATTCTTACATTTTACACACACATCCAAAACTTTAACTGACAAATCATTCAAAAACATTATCATTCTATCCTCAATAAAATCCTCTACCACAAAATTCCAAAAACAACCTCTCCATTATCTGAAATCCCAGACAAATCCTTACCTAACTGATATTCAATTTCCCGAAATTTCAAATCTTTAGTAAATCAGTTATAGGATTTTCTCACTCAAACATTTTCAACAAAAAAACATACTTTCTTTGAGTATCTGAAACTTACAGATTTCTGCAATGTTATGTTCTTGAAATTCAGAAAAACAATTTCTTGCCAAAGACAGACTATAAGAAGTATCTGAAGTTAGAAGACTGGGATGACGTATTAAAGCTCAAAAAAGGGGAGATTGTTTGGACCAATTTTGTAATAGGTTTTGACCTTTAATCTTATTAACTAACACTTGTAGTGTTAAGTGGTGAGGAGTATATAATGTTGTAGATTTGACTTGTAATGTAAGCTTTCCCACAACTATTGAATATACGTTATTGAAAGCTCAACTCAATCTTCATCTCTCTCTCAACACACACACACACACCATTCACACACTTTGATCTTAAATTCATCAACAAACACCATGGATTAGCTTGAATTCATCCTTGTTTGATCTCTCACCCTTCCATGTAAAATTTAAGGGTGTTGATCCGTGCAGAGCACTTAGTTATAGCTAGTGAAAAAATTAAAACTAATTAAATAGAAAACTAAGAGGACACAGGAGTTTCCTAAAACAGCATCTTTGTATCCTAGATCAATGCTATAAATTCATACAATCAAGTATTTTCCACCATGGATACTTTAATTCTTACAAAAATTATAGTTTGTTACAAGATCATACTAGAAATCGGGAATATTGTAATTGAAGTTAAGAGCTACTGCTTTAAAGCATACACAACAACTGATGACTGAAGTTCTCGATCCACCTTGAAATGAGCATGAAAAAAAAGCTTTTTTCACTAAATCATAACATGAATTTAATTTAGAGGAATGTATTATAAAAGTAAGTGTAGGCAATTTCAACCAGTTTACTTATGGATAGGTCGACGTTGGGATGTGTTTTATCTCAAACGGGTTAAATATAAAATTTAGTTAAAAGGAGGACAGGTCAAACCAAAAGTCTGTTTTTATAGCATATACAATCTTCTAATTTTGTTAGGGAAAATGTCATAAAATAGCAATATACTTTGAGAGGTGAGTTTAGAACTTTTTAAAGTTCATTTTGGTAAATAGTAAACGTAGAAACTAATAACCAAATAAGGAAAAAAAAAGTTTCTTTAATTACTAGGAACGGAAAAAAACTTGAATGACTAAAGTAGACAACTCAAAACTTGTAATTAACACAACAAAAAAAACCCTTAAAAAGTGATATTGCCAAAACGGACAACCGTTTAAAGTATATTGTTATTGCATGGCATATGCCATCTTTTTATTCAAGCAGTTAGATTATTATTGTTATTGTAACAAGGGTTTTCTAATGTATGTCCTATGGCATATATTAACGTGCAATTAATGAAGTGATTATTTCATAAATATGTCTTGAATAATATTAATGAACTCTAATTTCTACCATATTAGAAGATGTATTAAATATAATTTTCGGTTTAAATGAAAATAACCACGTGTGAAAAACCCTCGTAACAATATTGTTTGAAAGACCTGAGTAGGCCGGTTTTGCCATCAGTACTCCATAATCCATATTGCACTAAGTAAAATTTGACAATGGGTTTGAGCCGGTGATCGAAAAACTTCCTTTTGTGATCATAATCAAAACATTCATTATTTAAATTATTCTACCGACAAAAATTGTTTGCGGGTCAACTCAATCCAACCCATTAGATCTATACTAGAAAATGACATGTCTAGACCCGAACCCATTTTAATACCACCCCTTGCCCATTTTGCCACCTCTTAAAATGTGTAGCTCTTCAAAAGAATGAGCGAAAAATAAATTTTGAAGAATCTTTTCTTCATGATCAAATTGCATGATATAACTTGTCGAGACCAATTTTTTTGTAAATTCAGATAGAAAACCAATTTGATCCATCATAAAACAGATTTATAATATTTTCCATCAAGATAAACAAAAATATGCATTACGAGAAAAAACAATAGCATGAATTTTATGGGAATTAGTTTGAGACATTGTACCTTCCTTTAAAAACAAGTAAAATGTCATAAAAATAACAATAAACTTTAGACACTAGTCCATTATGGTGATTATAACCTTCTAAAGTCTCTCTTGTTAATTACAAGTTTTTAGCCAACTTATTTTAGTTTTTTTTACCATATGTGAATATTACTTTTTACGTTTTTAACACTATAATTACTTCTATTAAAATAGGTTGGCTAACTTGTAATAACGGGAACGGATCTTAGATAGTTATAAATTCCAAAACAGACTATCTAAATATATTGCTATTTTATGAAATTTGACGTTTAAAAAATAAAAATAATAATAATTTCAAGATGTTGAATTTGTGTATACCTTGGCTAACAGTCTAAGAAACGCATAGGAATATTGTGATGTAATGTTGAATAATATGGAGTAGCGTGACATGGTGTTAGGAATAAGATGTTTTTCACATTTCCATAACGGGCCTCTTTTGATAGATAATTCATGGCATCCTCTGTTACTCTCTGTTAGATATTTTTATTGTTAAAATTAATGATATAAAATGAATAAAAAAAAACTTAGGAAAAGAAAGACATTTTCATGGAAGATTCAAGAATTTATCTTCGCATCACTAGAGGTGTCAAAACGAGTGGATCGGGTAACTGGGTCAAAATGAGTAATTTTAGCAAGAATCGGGTCAAATTGGGTTGACGCATAATTGTATTTGTCAAAAATCGCCTAATGAAATAGAAGGTCTAAATCATATCAATCAATTAAAGATTTTTCTAACTTGATCTATTGGCTTCTCTCAGGACTTTCATCAAACACCTCAAAAAGACTTCGAATCACTGAATATACTGAATATATCAAAAATTATTAGTAATAGCTAATGCCTGCTTGCGTGGTTTAGAATAGAGTATATAGTACTCTATTTAAAAAACATGAAGCAGCTCCATAAGAACTTTTAATTGAGATCTGAAATATACTAGGTTGCACAAAAAGTAGTTTTTGTATCAATCTAAAGTCAGAAAGGGTTTTATAAGATCCAAAAGGTCGCATAAAATTGGCGACTTAAAGACATAGATTAGTCTAGAATCTTAACATTATATTTAAAAAGTAAAAGTAATCCCTTACATTAATCAACAATATTGATAATAAAACTAACAAAATCAAACAAAGATGTGGGGATTCAAGAAATCGATTTTACATAAAACCATTGAAAAAGATTGAACTTACAGGAGAAAAAGTGGCCAATAAACAACCAGAGCAAAGGAAAGACGATTGATAATATGAACTGTGAAGTGCGGGAGACTGCAGATGCAGACGAGAGCAAAGTGAACCTTCTTCAAAATCCCCACTCCCCTGTATTACGTGCACTATTTGCAATAAACCAAAGTCTATGGGCATACTGGTTAACAAAGTTATCTTTTGCATTTGTTTCATGTTTAGCCCCTTAAGTTTTTTTCTCTATATTTTTTTTTTTGTTGCCATGTCACTCATATCACCGATGGAGTGATTGTAAATATCTAATAAAGTCAATGGTTAAAATGAAACTTTATTTTACACTATACTAGTATACTACACTAGTAACTTTCCCATAACTATAAGTTCAAATAGCGGGCTATACTCATATATCGACTCGTTTAAATATCAATAAAAGCTTAAATTAAACAAGGTGGAAACGAGTTTGAGATTAACTAAAAACGCATTTATTAAATAGTTCGTATCACGTCGTGCCTTATGTTTTTAGAAGTGCAATTGCTAGAACTTTAAAGTTGGTCATAGACAAATTCCAAACCTGATGACCAGCATCCATTATCAACATGCTAATGTTACGTATTTGATTGACACCACACACATTTTTAACCAGCATAATAACTCATTTCTATTTGGTCTCTTTCGGGATTAAAATCGTCAAATTTAAAATATGATGTACAAATCATCTACGTTAAAACGTATATTAATTTTTTTTTAACACCACCTAATATTCTCTGTGGTATTACATAATCCTAAATGATATAGTTAATCCCTCCAACGTACACGTTAATTAATTTAATAAACTATAAATTCGAGTGTTTATAGTCTTATTTAAAATGAAAGTCTTCTTTCCTTCAATTTGGGGAAAAAAGACAACAGTATAAGAAAGTTCTATCATTGAGCCCTGTGAATATTTGAATGATCCAAGATCAATCTACATAAATCTTTAATATGATTAGTTTCCTATAATTATTAGGCTTTTATATCTAACGTAATAATAAAAATACAAATAAGATCTTAAGTCTAGTGAGTATGAATAATACTAGACACACTAAATTTATGTCACATCATTTGTTACCTCAACAAACACTTCAGATCATTTTTCAAATATACCCATCATACCACTTCACATTTTAATTCTCATGTCACTATTTTATTTTCATTTACTTGTTAAAACATAATTCATCATTTCATTAAATTTGAAATTACAATACTATATATTTAAAATTGAAATATTAGAAATTTAAGATGACTAAAAGTAAAACTACATTAAATTGTTAATTCTTGCTCGAGCCTTTGATTTCATCACTTTGAAAAGTTTAATATCTTGTATCCCTTCAATCCATCATCTTTCATATTCAAAATATTTAAACTATTAAATAATCGTTAGTTTGCAATCTCCATCTTTCATATTATTAAGTGTTTATCAAAAATATGTACTAGGCAGAATTTGAACTTGTAACTATTATATTATTAACATAATGCTCTAACCCAAGAGAGGAGTTTGATCTCTTTCTCAAATTCTTGGTTATAAAACCAATATAAATTTGTTTCAATTGTTCAATTTATTTGATTATTTTTAAGATCTCCACCTTGAGAGTCAAAATATCATTTATCATAACTCAATTCAGACATATTTTAGCTCGTTGCATAGATTTCATCAATGTAAACATAAAACTAGAAAGCATTAATTATGAAATATACATAAAATTAAATGAGTCTAAATTTGGTGAATTTATTTTTTTAACACAAAATTTTACAATATTATTTATGTGACAAGAGATTCATAGAGGCAATATCATATGTTATATTTTTATAGATATAAACTACTCAATGATTCTATTTTAAAGAGATCTAGAGAATTTTGACAAAACAAATTAATGTATTTACATATTATATGATGATTCCAGAAAGAAATGATAAATACTTTATTTTCACTTTAAGAAGAGTTTTTTAATATATTTACAAATTATATGTTTGGCATAGATTTATATTTTTTAATCTCTTAAACCTTAAAAGTTTGAAATTACCACCATCATCCACCATCCGCGACCACCACCACTATCAGCCACGCGCCATGGGCCCATGGCTACCCTTGATCACCATCACACACTAATTGGTTGTCACCCGATATTATCACAAGGTACCAATTGTCGTATTGTGCGGATATCTGCTAGTATTTTAATGTAAATGTAATTGATCAATATTAAATAATTTGTGAACATGGCTTAATAATATCCAGTTACTAATTATGTAGACTCGATCGATCTCATTTGACTTGTTTTCTTTTCTTTCTATTTTTATTCCAATATTTCACCATTTCCAAAAGTTGGTTTTTCTCATTCCCTATTTTGCCCTTTGGACAGTTTGACTTTGAGTGTGCTCCAAAAATTGACCATAAACCTATGTTTCTATTTTGTCTTGATCGAAGTAGATACCCAAAAGAGTTATAAGAAAGAGAAGGAATAGAAACAACTCTATAAAAGAATGTGATTAGAAGTAGAAAAAGATGTTCATTAGGCTTCAAATTTCAAGATCTATGTTTATTTTTACAACAAGTTTGACAATTTTTTATTTTATTTTCTTATTTCCAATTTAAAGAATTTGTTAAATATCAAAATGTATAACATCCCATTATATGTTTTTTTATTAAAACTATTGCGATTTTTTGTATGGCATATATCATTACTATCGACCACACCAGTCTTCTTAGATAGACCTTTACTGGTCCGAGATTGTATGGTGATGGGTTTGAGGCTCTGACCAAGTAGAACGCAGTTAATACCACAATTTCTAAAAAAAATGAAAAAAAATTGTTATCTATTATGATTGATAGTCAGTTATCGAAAATTAGAAGTGTACAATATGTTTTTGTGTTAAGTTTCTGTTACATTTATATAATTTATAAATACTTATGATACCTAAAATTTGTTGTTACTTATGTTTATCACAAGATAATTGAGCTATTAAATCAAGAAAGTAACAATTTTATAATATTATGTATAAAGTTAAATACAGATACGTATTTTGATTAATAATACTATTTTGAACTTTATTATTCTAGTTTTACTCGTTTTCGGGAACTATTGTTTGTTACACCGTATAATTTTATTAATCAATTAATCAATGGTGTATTAAATGTGCATAGAGATGTGGAATGCTTCCGACTTGAAGTCAACATAAAAAGCTTGGTAGTTGATGAAAGTGGAAAATCTACTGTCTTCTTTGTAATCTCCATTTTCCTGATTTATAAATTTAATTTCTTGTATTATTTAATGCAAAATGGGCTAATATGTAAAAAAATAATTTTTATTCATATGAAATAATTTTAAAAATGATATTTAGTTTTATCATTTGATCTTACACATAGTCCTAACTACTTGATAGGATGACATATGTAATCCATTAATTCTATCTCTTAATATGTTTTCTTGATTTTGACACATATCTTCATCTAATGAGTAGAAGTATGAATAGCACCAAATGATAAGAATAACTCAAATAAGTACCATTACTTAATAATTTTATATCAAATGATAACTAAGTTCTCTATTTCCTTTTATCCTACTTTGTAAATCTCTCACATTAAATGTATGGTAGTCTTTAAATATGAATTGCAATGTATTACTCCTTCTGTCTCAAATTTATTGTTTAATACAAAAAAAACATAGTTTAAAAAGAATATATTAATTATATTATGTCACCAATGGAATTTTCTCATTTCCACTTAAAATGTTTTTTAATTGGTTGAAATTTAGGAAAAATAATATCTTAAATAATATACCAGACAATAGAAAGGGGACGGAGGGAGTATAAATGAAAACAATTGCACGAATCAATTCCTTTTATTTTTCTCATTTAATGATAATGGAAATATATAGCAACTTAGAATTTTTAAGTGTAAGCACATATGTGTCTTCATCATTATAAGAGAAGGTATTCAATTTGATGCTATCCATCAATAAATGCATTGTCCCTCAGTTTTCAAATCTAATTTGCTGGATGCAAAATTTATTTCTACCAAACCCAAATTTTCATCTCTCTCACACACACATACAGAGTGACTAGAACTCCATCCAAGCACTCAACTCAGAAATATTAAAGTCTCCTTTGTGGGTTCTTGAATTTATATGATTTTATAGATGGGGTTCTCTTAATTTCCATAAAATTACTCCAAAGATTCAGTCTTTACACAATTTTCTTGCTTTCTACAGAAAATGGACAAAAATATATTTTATTCCAACTATCAAAGACCATACTTCTACACCCAGCCACCTCCCCCACCGCTACCTCCGGCCACCGCCAACCACCAATCACACGGATTCAATCTAAACGATAAGGTGAGTCCAAGTATGCTACTAATCATCATAATTCTTGCTTTCATATTCTTCATTTCTGGGTTGCTTCATCTTCTTATTAGATTCATCATGAGACCAACTAATAGGGATCCTGATGAGTTTGATAATGTGACTGCACTTCAAGGTCAGTTACAACAACTGTTTCATCTCCATGACTCAGGCGTTGACCAGTCTTTCATTGACACGTTGCCTGTTTTCAGTTACAAATCAATTATCGGTGTAAAAGACCCTTTTGATTGTGCTGTGTGTTTGTGTGAGTTCGAAGGTGAAGATAAACTTAGATTATTGCCAAAATGTAGTCATGCATTTCATATGGATTGTATAGATACATGGTTATTGTCTCATTCCACTTGTCCTCTGTGTAGAGGTGGTTTGCTTTCAGATTTTAGTCCAAATTCTTGTTCTCCGGTTGTACTTGTTCTTGAATCTCAAAGTTGTGAGATTTCGAGAGAGATTGGTGATTCGGATCGTGGAGTAGATAGTTTATCGATCCGAAGGGTGGATTCCCATTTGAGTAATGATGAGTTTGAGTTTGATAAAGGGGAAATAGTGAAAGATGAAGAGAATAAAGAGAAAGTGGTTACTATAATGCTTGGGAAGTTCAAGAATGTGGATGGTGGTGGTGGTGGTGGCGGTGGCGGCGGTGGTGGTGGTGAGAAGCAAACGGTTGATAGTAGAAGGTGTTTTTCAATGGGGTCATTTGAATATGTAATGAATGAAAATTCATCTTTAAAAGTACCAATTAGGACTCAAGTAAAGAAACAAGCTAGCAAGAAATCTTCTCTTCCTATCACACCATGTCACCGGCCGGCAATGTCGGAATGTGGTGGTGATTCAATGAGATATTTCAAAAGATTTGAAGTTGCTAGCGGCAGCAATAGTGGTGGTGGTGGTAGCGGCAGTGGTGGTGCAATTGGGAAGAGTAAGAGGGAGAGTTTTTCGGTGTCAAAGATTTGGTTAAGAGGGAAGAAAGAGAAAGTTAGTCCCACAATGGCGGCCGCCATTGGGCCGTCATCAAGAGGGTCTTTCTCGTTCCGTTTTCCGGTAAACCGGAGTGAGTTGAAGGCAAATAGGAGGGCTAATTCTGAATTGGAAATTAGGAGGTGGGAGAATGATGAAGAAATCCAAATTTGCCAATGGTTGGATTCATCACCACCATCTTTTGCACGGAGGACTTTACTTTGGCTAACGGGTAGGCAGCAAACTAGGGTGCTTCATTCATCTTGTTCAACAAATGTTTAATTTTTTTTCTCCCTTTGAATGTACCCTATTTTTTTTCTTGAATATGTTGTGGGTATATATTCTTCTGTTTTAGGGGAAGTTAGATTTTGGTTAGTAAAAAGAAACAAAATGAAATCACGTTGAAGGAAAATCTCAACACAATTTGTATGTATGCAACTTCATTAATTTTTTTGCGAAGGCAGGCCCTTCTATCTGACTTTGGCTTCTCAATTGCATATACCAAAAGACTGTGCCAAAAGAATTGCTACCTTTCTGTTCGATATTGAATTGACCTAGACATCGAGTCTTCCATTTTCTCCAGAAAAGTTCCCTTATGCACAATATATCAAGATCTACATATGATAGGTTTGTTTCTATAAGTTACTTGGTGGTTAAGAAGCTAGGTTCAGGTTCGCAAATTGATGGGGTCAAAAACTTTCTACTTAAACTCGAGCTCTCGAGCTCTCGAGCTGTTCATACAAACGGATTAATTAAACAAGTTCGCGGTTTGGATGAATCAAACATATTGATTTTAATAAATGTGTACGCAAAACTTACTAAAGTATGTAGACATTTTTTTAATATATTTGTAAATTTGTAAAGTATAAATACACCTTAGGTCAAAAAATTAAAATTTGAAGTATATGTGTACAAATTGAAGGGTATCTTTGGGAAATCTTATTAAGCTAGCTTTTAAACATATTAACTTATTTAGCTTAATTAACCTTGGAATTTTATGTTTATTTAAGCTTAATAAGCTAATAAGCTAAAAAGGCAGTTAATAAGCTTTCCTAAACATGCTCGAAGTATATCAATTTCCTTTTTCAAAGGATTGTGTTTATTTCAAGTACTTATCAATTTGTTGAATGTTATAATAAATTTCGTAAATAGACTTGAAGCATAAATTGCGGAAGTATATCGACGCATCTTTGACAATGACTTAACCTAATCACAACAGCAAATAAATTAAACGGTGGGAAAGTAGTTAGCTAGTGACACGTATTTATTTGTTCAATCAATAACGACTTAACGAGAGGGGAAAGTCGTTTGTTGGGCATTGGGATAAGGACTGCGTGTTGAAAATGGTCGTTCATAAATATTAAGTACGTGATAAATAGTTACGTTGATATGTACTTATGTTTAGGGATGCAAATTTGACCCGCGGGTTCGGGTATCCGAGTTTTGCGGGGCGGGTATTACCCGTCTAAACGGGTAAATGGGCGGAGATGAGCTTAAATTTCATACCCGAGAGGGGTTACGGGTCGGGTACGAGTTTTATAATACCGGCACTGTTTATACCCGACCCGAATATATATATTAATGTGTAATTTTTTTTAATACATGTTTAGCCCAATAGTCACTACCCAAACTTAACGAAACTCTTAATCTCTCTTTAGCCCAATCTAATAATGGTTAAAATCTGGTCCGTCTCCCGTTAGTCCATTACGTATTGAACGAAATAAGCATGAACGAACTAAGAGTATTAAGTGTTTTAGCTATT